>BHFT01033657.1:0-42185 GCA_004320025.1 Laticauda laticaudata
CGGATTCCAGACAGCAGAGCTGAATTCAAGTATTGGTCTAGCAAAGGTTTTGAATGCCTTAGTTTGCAAATCAGTATGACCAGAGGAGAAGCTTCGTAAAATTAAATTTACAACTCTTAAAACAATACTGTTGCAGTGAGCTTTGGTGCTTAGGTCATTCAATATGAGAACTCCAAGGTCCTTGACAGAGTGAGGCTCATCAACCAGGTCATATCCTCCTAGCTTGTATTTAGTATATGGATATTTTTTACCAATGTGTAGGACAGAGTATTTGTTGGTAGAGATTTGGAGTTGCCAATTGTTATCAAAGATATTGTCATAGGATGTAAGCTATGCCACGTAAAGCAGCCTTTTGCAATTGACTGATGGGGATTTCATCAATGCCGAATTATGGTCAAGTGAAGTTCCAACTATTTGGGGATGGCACCCAAGGCACTATTGGTACTATCTTAGCCTTTGAGTTCGCGGGACTTCTTTCAGAGTGAACTTGGCTTGGAAGTGGCGTAGCAAAGTAGGGTTGCAATTTAACTTGGTGGGGTCCTCTTTCTCCCCTCCTCCCCTTCTAGATGAAGCCATTTTGAAAGGAGTGGATGAGAGCAACGCCCTGGTTCTTCCATCCCGAAAAACCCAGGAGAAACCAGCAACCTGCTTTAAAAGTCCAGGAAAGAAACCTCTGACAAAGAAGCAGAAGAAGAATTTGCAAAAGGTTTTGGAACAGAAAGCCAAGAAAGAAAAGGTGGGCAGTTGATTTCAGGGGAAAAGGCCACACTTGATTGAATATGGTAATGCGGGGAGGCAGGAGACTTCACCCACCCTCCTCCTCGGCTCACGTGGTTTGTTCTGTTGGGTTGGGTTTGAAATTGTAGCGAGCGGAATTGCTGAAAAAGCTGAGTGAAGTCCAGGTGCCTGAAGCCGAAATGATGCTTCTCTATACCACGTCCAAGCTCGGAACAGGAAAACGGATGTTCCAGGAGAAAAGGTAAGATCAAAGAAGTGGGAGGGGTCCCTGGTGCTCTCTCAGCTTGGTGGTCTTCTTGCAGACGTTTTATGACCCATCTAGGTAACATCATCAGTGCTAGAAGGGAGTGGGGTTTTCAGAGTAGAGAAGAGAGGAGGAAGAGGAGGATTGTGGGGTTCCTGGTGCTCTCTGAGCTTGGTGGGTTTCTTGCAGATGATCCAGATAGGTAACGTTATCAGTGCTAGAAAGAGAGTGGGGTTTGCAGGGAGGAGGAGGAGGGAGGGAGATGACAATGACTGTGACGTATTTGATATATTCTCTAAGCTTGGCTATTTTCTTGCAGGCATTTCATTACCCGATGAAGTAACACAATCAGTGCTAGTGAGATGTGGGGTTTGCTTTAAGGAAGGATCAAGTTCATTGGCTCATTTTATTTATGCAACATGGATGTATGTTTCATGGCACCTTTCGGCAGACATTTGAGCTTTAACTCCTTTAGGAGAGGCTGATGATGTGCAGAGAGAGCAGCCAGTTTTTCTAGACACCTAACAGATACGGGAGCCTCCGGAATTGTTCGAAAAAAATACCAGTATTTATCTGATTGGGGGATTCTGGGAGTGGATATCCAAGCTGGCAAATCTTCCCTGGAGTCTCTTCAGTGCTTGGGGAATAATGTGGAAATCTTGGTGTTTCAGGTCAGTCCAGGAAGCAAATGCCAGCTGGTCGAAGAAAATCAAGAGCATTGGGGGTGCCAGTCGGAAAAGAGGCAGACTTGAATTGGAGGAGGAAGAGGTAGAAGAAGAGGAGGAGAAGGAAGAGGAGGAGGAGGATTCTGAGAAGGAAGAACAGGTTGGCAAGGCACTCCCAGAAGTCTCCACCACCACCACCACCGAGATAGAATCCACAAAGGTCTCCAAATCTCCACCATCTTTACCCAAAGAACTTGATAAACCTTCTGGGCAAAGAAACACAACCTCTAAGACCACATCTGAACCTGCAGTATTTGTTCCAGTGGATCGATCCCCCGAGATCCAGGTTAGTTTTGAATCAGGTCCATAGAGAATGTTCTCATGCATCATTCAAGTTTGCTAGCTAAACCAAAAGCAGTTAAATCATCTGGTCTGGGAAGTGTGAAGTGACATGCAGCTTGCAACAAAAAGAGGTTCTTAGGGTGGGAATATTAATCACAAGCGGTTTTAAAACTCCAAAATGATGCGTGTTGAAATTTCATTTAGAGTTTGGGCTGCCACGGCGTTTGTTGTTTCCAGTTTAACAGTAGTATTGAGTTATAAGATGAAATAGACAAAATACAAAGTAAATAGGAAAACAGTCAGGAGGAAGAGAGGAAAGAGAAGTGAGGAAGGATTAGGAAAAAGAAGAATTGACTTCCGACTCTCTGTTGCAGCAAAATAAGGCATGAACATCAAATCCAACTTTTTGGTTTTTTTCCATAATAATATAAACTGGCCATTTTATAAGGATCTTTCAGTCTAATCGGTAAAACCCCAAATCAAAGTTTCATTCTTTTCCAATTCAAGCACAAAGTTCAGAAGCAGTCTCCATGTGGAAACAAAAGTTCTTATGTTTCTTTTCTTTAATCAAAATAGTCAATTTTGCCATTTCAGCCAACTCCCATCAACTTCTGCAACCGTTCACCCATGGTAGGAATCGAAGTGTCCTTCCAATTTTGTGCATACAACAGTCAACATATATAGTGGCAAAGTTCCATTTTTTTTTCTCCAAGTCTTTTCCCATTTAGTCCCAAAAGGAAAAATTCTGGTTTCATCTTTATCTTCACTTGATTGCCTATTTGTACCCTATGACTATATTAAATGTTTAGAATAGAATAGAATAGAATAGAATAGAATAGAATAGAATAATTTATTAGCCAAGTGTGATTGGACACACAAGGAATTTCTCTTGGTGCATAAGCTCTCATGTACATAAAAGATCCATTCGTCAAGAGTCAAGATTCATCAGGTAATAACACTTAATAATAGTCATAGAGTACAAGAAGCAATCAAATCATACTAGGAAACAGTCAATATAAGTTGTAAGGATACAAGCCACAAAGTTACAGTCATACAGTCACAAGTGGGTGGAGAAGGGTGATAAGGAGTGATGAGAAGATTAATAGAGTAGTGCAGATTTAGTAAATAGTTGGACAATGTTGTGGGAATTAGTTGCTTAGCAGAGTGATGGCATTTGGGGAAAAAAACTATCTTTGTGTCTAGTTGCTCTGGTGTGCAGAGCATCGCTATGGCGTCGTTTTGAGGGTAGGAGTACCTTATGATTCTTGACGAATGTTTCTTTTATGTACACTGAGAGCACATGCACCAAAGACAAATTCCTTGTGTGTCCAATCATTTTCATTCATTTTCAAAATTTTCTATATTAAAATATGAATCATACTCCTTTTTTTTTTGGCTTTATCATATGTCCACCACAGATGATAAAAAGTCCCTTCTTTGCTTTTACACTTCCAATATTTTTTGGACATACCTTTATGCACCTTAGGTAATTTACGTTGTGTTAAAATACCAGCAATACGTCATCTTATAGAAATTTTCTTTTAGGTTATAATTTTAAACTCTACGTCCATCTGTTTTCTCCATTGCTCAAGCGTCACATTATAGCCAAAATTCTAACATATTTTGTTTTTGTAAACATTCTCTTTGTCTTTGTCAAAGGAAGCCAGGTTGAAACTCCCAATTCTTGGAGAAGAGCAGGTTGTAATGGAAGCTGTGCGGGAGAATCCCATCGTCATCATATGCGGGGAAACAGGTTGTGGGAAAACTACACAAGTGCCTCAGTTCCTCTATGAAGCAGGCTACGCGAGGTATAAATATGGGGGCTTCTAAAGCAGCCCCTTGGACAGGAAGTCCTCAACTTGTAACAGTTCATTTAGTGACTGTTCAAGGTTACAAAATTTACAACGGCACCGGAAAAAGTAACTTAGAGTGTCATGCCCCTGTCAGAGTCTGACTCGGAGAAGGAAGCCAAACAAATGACAGGGAATGAGAGTGTGGCTCTGTTGGCTGTGGAGGAAACTGGGGAAGGGCAAAGTCCAGCTGGGCAGAGCAGGGAAGAGGTAGAACAAGGGAGAGGGAGTTCAGAGACAGACCCAGGCTCACCCACTTTTCATCCTAGGGCACACAGGGAGGAATGGAGGAGAGAGCAACATAGGTTGCGTGGCTTACGGGGGAGGAAAGGGCCTTGATTCCTTTCATTAGCCACACCTGGGAAGAGAGTTTATAAGAAATGCATGCTGAGTGCGGCAGCTGCTGGGAACAAACGTGAATTTATCTTGTATCGTCATGGCTTATCTGTGTTCCTGGCATCTTCTGAGTTTTGCTGTGCTTTCAAGTTGAAATTCTTGTTCCTGCACTGCCAAACTAATTAGTTAAGTTTGGCTTGTTTGGGCTTTTAAGTTACAGTTTGTGTTTACCCTATTTGGACTTAATTTTCTGCAGTCAAAGGCTGTTCCTGGGAGAGTTTTTCTCCAGCCAGAAGGTAACCTCAACATTAGGGGCAAAGTCGAAGATAATAAAGGGACTCTTCTTGACTATTTGACTGTGTTGCCTTTGTGCCACGCCCCTTTGGGTCATCACAAGGACCATTTTTCAGATATGACCGTGGCACATTCCCCATGGCCATGTGATCAAAATGTGGATGCTTGGCAATTGGTTCATATTTATGATTGTCCCAGGATCATGTGATCGCCTTTTGCGACCTTCTGACAAGTAAAATCAATGGGAAAGCCAGATTCACTCAGCGACTGTTTGACAAATTTAACAGCTGCAGTGTTTTACTTAACAACTGGGACAAGAAAGTTTGTAAGATGGGGCAAAGTTCACTTCACCAATGTCTCACTTAGAAATTTTGGGCTCAGTTGCCATAAATCAGGGATTACCTATCTGAGCTTGCTAGAATAAAATCAGAATTAGGATAGAGCTGGAAGGGACCATCTGGAGGTCTTCTAGTCCAACCCCCTGCTCAAGCGGGAGACATTATACCATTTCAGACAAATGACTATGCAGTCTCTTAGAAATCTCCAGTGATGGAGCGCCCACAATTTCTGAAGGCCAGTTGTTCCACTGGTTAATTGTCCTCACTGTTAGTAAACTTCTCCTTGGTTCTAGGTTGCTTCTCTCCTTGATTAGTTTCCAACCATCAATTAACAACAGCTCATACATACTTTGGCTTTAAGCCTTCATTTCCGTAAAGCTCTGGCACAAATAATTATTTTAAACCAGTCTTTTTCTTAAGCTTACCAACTTTAACAGGCACTGATTTCTTCAGCTCCCAGAATTCCTCAGCCAGAATCTTGGGAGTTGAAGTCCATCTGTGCTGCCTATGGAATTCTGCAAAGTGAAGCCCACTCAGGCGGCTAGGGAATTCTGGGAGTTGAAGTCCACACATCGTAAAGTTGCCATTCTCTTAACGAATTTCCTAAAGTCTCATCTCAATTCTGTTTGTAGCACCGGTGGCATCATCGGGATTACAGAACCTCGGCGTGTAGCAGCGATATCTATGTCTCAGCGAGTTGCAGCAGAAATGAATTTATCCCAACAGTAAGGATGGCCTCTTTCCAATACTGGTTTCAGATATTATTCGGGGTGAGGGGGGGGGAAATTCTGTTGAAATAGAAACATTGCAAGTTTTGGCATCTAGAATGCAGTACTGCAGGGCTACCTCTGCTGACTGCTGGCTGCTTGCAGTTTGGCAGTTCAAATCTCACCAGGTTCAAGGTTGACTCAGCCTTTTGTCCTTCTGAGGTTGGTAAAATGAGGACCCAGATTGTTGGGGGCAAGAGGCTGACTGTGTAAACCACTTGGAGAGGGCTGTAAAACACTGTGAAGTAGTATATAAATACTATTGCTATTGCTCTTCCTTCCTTCCTCCATTAATCCATCCATCCACCCACCCACCCACCCATCCATCCATGGTGCACAGTGGTTAGATATATAACCACTACTAGATTATACTAGATTATACTACTTATAAGTATATAAGTACTATTGCTATTGCACTTCCTTCCACCCACCCACCCATCCATCCATCCATGGTGCATAGTGGTTAGAATGCACTATTGCAGGCAGATTCTGCCCACTGTCAGCAGTTTGATTCTGACTGGCTCAAGGTTGACTCAGCCTTCCCTCCTTCCGAGGTGGGTAAAATGAGGATCCAAATTGTTGGGGCAAGAGGCTGACTCTGTAAACTGCTGTAAAAGCACTGTGAAACAGTATATAAGTCTCAGTGCTATTGCTATTGTTATTATTTTGACTAACTCGATCCAATCAAATGCATTCTCAGTGTTTGGAAGTCATGAGCCTAATGTTCTTTAAGCATTTATTTGCCATTTCCATTTGCCCTAAATACATCCAGCGAGATGGGTTTAAATGATATCATCTCAGTTTTGTGTTTTCACATTCTCTGTCCCAGTGTGATTTCCTACCAAATCCGTTATGAGGGGAATGTGACAAAGGAGACGAAAATCAAGTTCATGACAGATGGTGTGCTGTTGAAAGAAATCCAGAAGGTGAGGACTTTTTATAATTTCCTCTTTTGAAATGTGAGGTGGAAATTGATTTTTAGGAGAATGCGCATACATGCGGAACATTTTCTTGCTTTCAGCACAGGGCTCTCTAACCTTGGCAACTTTTAAGACTTGTGGACTTCCCAGATTCCTCAGACAGCTTAAGACTTGTTGACTTCAACTCCCAGAATTCCCCAAGCCAGTTTAAAATTTGTAGATCAACTCCCAGAATTCTTCAGCCAGGAATTCTGGGAGTTGTCTTAAAATTACCAAGGTTGGAGATCCCTGCTTTAGCCAGTTTGAGAAGGGATTTGGGGAGTCAGATAATCTTTGCTTCCTCCCCAATAATGAAGCAAAAGAGCAGGGAAGATTTATTTCTTTTTATTCTTTCTTAAAACGCCTTGAAATTTCCAATGGTATTGCAAGTAGTCTTCAACTTACAGCCACCACTGGGGCCAGAATTTCTATTGCTAAGCCAGGGGGTTGTGAAACCCAATTTTACATCCTTTTCATTTTTTTAGTATGATTGTTAAACAGATGAGTGCAGTTGTTAATTGAATCACATAGTCAGTCATGAAGCAAATCCAGCTTCACTCATTGACTTGGCTTGTCTCAACATCTTTTTAATAGTGTGGTGACCAAAACTGGATGCAGTACTCTAGGTGTGGTCTTACTAAGGCTTTGTAGAGTGGGATTAGTGCCTCCCTTGATCTTTTTTTTAAATATACACTTATTCAACATTTATGAAATTAAAAAAATATATACATTTTACAGCGTTGTTTGAACAGTAGATACTCTTGTACTTTCCTTCTGATAGCATGTTATACATTGTCATAATAACTGCTTCGTCATTTTAAATTCCATATATGCATACATATAGTTTATTTACATGTCACCCTTATTTCCCAAAATATTACCAGGTCATCAGATATAACCTTTTCTTTAGCCAGTCGTAACAGATATCCCATATTTTATAATATTCACTGTCTTGGTTGTCTTTTAATAATTTTTTTAGTGTCTTGGCACATTCATGTATCTTATTGATTATCATGTTTTCTGAAGGAGTCGTAGCCAATTTCCAATTTTGAGCAAAACTTATTCTAGTTGCTGTTATGATATGCAAAAACAAGTATTGGTGCTTCTTATTCATATTTGGTTCAAACATGCCCAATAAAAAAAAAAATCTGGTTTGAATTTTACTTCCTGTTTTGTTATTTCCTCTATCCATATTCTATTTTTTTCCAATATTTTTGGGCATGAGGGCATGTCCACCACGTGTGGAAATATGTTCCTTGATTATAATTACATTTCCAACAGTTGGGTGTCACATTAGGGAACAACCTCAGTGGCAGTAAGTGCCAGCAATGAAACATTTTATATAAGTTCTCTTTGTAAGAGACCAACATTGTTAGCCTAAAGTTTGTCTACCTCCCTTGATCTTGATTGTATCTCTCTGTTAATGTGACTTAAGATTGCATTGGCTTTTTGGGCTGCCACCACACATTGCTGGCTCATTATTAGCTGGTTATCCACTGGGAATCCAAGGCTTCTCTCACAGTTATTATTGCTATTAGGTCTAGTTTTACCCAGTCTATATGTGTACTTTTGGTTTTTATTGTCTAATTCTTTCACTTCTTATTTTTTTTCAGGATTTTTTGTTATCCAAGTATCACGTCATCATTCTGGACGAAGCCCACGAGAGGAGCGTATATACCGACATCTTAATCGGTCTTTTATCTCGCATCGTGCCTCTTCGAGCTAAGGTAAAGCAGAAAAGAAGAGATTCATTCATTCAATGTATGCAGTGTTTCCACGCTGGGCTCAGTTTAATCAAAAAGTGTCTTACTTCAGAATTCTGTGTCCATTTTTGGTCACCACACTATAAAAAGATGCTGATACTCTAGAAAAAGTGCAGAGAAGAGCAGCCAAGAAGATTAGGGGACTGGAGGCTAAACATACAAAGAACAATGCAATCCTAAATTGTATTAACAGAGGATACAATCAAAATCAAGTAAAGTACTAATACCACTCTATGAAGTCTTAGTAAGACCACACCTAGAATACTGCACCCAGTTCTGTTCACCACACTATAAAAAAGACATTGAGACTCTAGAAAGAATGCAGCGCAACCAGGATGATGAGGGGACTGGAGACTAAAACATACAGTGAACGGTTGCAGGAACTGGGCCTGGCTAGTCTAGTGAACAGAAGGACCAGGGTTCCAATATATGAGGGGCTACCACAGAGAGGAAGGGGTCAAGCTATTTTCCAAAGCACCTGAAGGCCAGACAAGGAATAATGGATGGAAATTGACCAAGGAGAGATTCAACCTAGAAACAAGGAAGCATTTTCTGACAGTGGGAACAATCAACCAGTGGAACAAAAGTTGCCTTCATTAGTTGTGGGAGCTCCATCACTGGAAGCTTTCAAGGGGAGATTGGACTGCCATCAGTTAGAAATGGTGTAGGGTCTCCTGCTTGGGTGGGGGGTCAGACTAGATGACCTACAAGGTCCCTTCCAACTCTGTTATTCTAAAAAAAAAATCGCCTACCTTTAAGCAAGATAAAGACCAGCTAAAACCGTTTGCCAGATTTAAGAGAAAGTCTCTTCTACACAAACACCCTGCCTTCCTCCTCTTGTCCACTCCCCCCCCCAAAAAAATGTAATCTTTAATTTTTCCAGGAAAACCCAACCTTTGAGCATTGTGTTTCTCTTTTGTTTTCAGAAAGGGCAGCTGCTGAAACTGATCATCATGTCTGCAACGCTGCGGGTCGAGGATTTTACCGCCAACCAGAAACTCTTTCCTGTTCCTCCTCCGGTTATCCAGGTGAAAAGGGAGTCGGGAGAGGTTGGAGGGATCGGAAAAATAAATGAGATTTTTGAACATTTTGCTTGGGCTTCCTTTCCAATCTCTGCTTCAATACAAGCCTCACGAAGCAGACTCCTCGTCCTGAGAAAATCTCTTTTTATTAGGCTAATGTGAATTCCTCTCATTCACATCCAGCAATGTCCCAGCAAACAGTCTTTCAAGAATGATTTACAACTACAGACCTTATCAGGCTTGGAGAGTTGCCAGGCCGATAGCTTCCAAGTGCAATGCTTGGAAATAGAAGGAAATGCTTGGCAAGGATCAGGAACAAAACCTCACCCCAATTAAATGAACTAATTGTCTCCTGCAAGCACCACTCACTCCTCTTTATTCGCTATGGGAAGGGCCATTCAGCATCCACTTGAGCATTTACTCCCAACCCTTGTTCCTTAACTGTTCCCTTCTGGCAGCTCTGTGCATGTGCACACTGGGAACAAGCTCCAGCTATTCTTCTTCCCCATTGATTTCCTATTCCAAAGGCAGCTGATAACTGTTCAGACAGCCCTGGCCCCATCTCTGCCTCTGACGCAGAGCCCTCATCAGAGCCTTCCTCAGCCTCTAGGACTGACCCTTGCTCCTCCCCAAGCTTCTCACTGTCCAAATCTGCCACCAGCTCCACTGGCCAACCACAACACTGTCTCGCTCTAAAACCTTCCCAGTTCTGACTCAGTCTTTAGTTTGGGGAAGATTAAGTTGAGTTCAATGGCTGAGGATTGTGTATTTCTAGGTGTTATGCAGGTAGTCCTCGACATACAACAGTTTGTTTAGTGACCATTTAAAATCACAACGGCCTGGAGAAAAGAGACGACCGGTTTTCACAGTGATTACCTTTGTAACTTCCTCCATGATCATGTGATTGAAATTCCACCGCTTGGCAAATGGTTCATATTTACGACGGTCATGTGATTCCCCTTTTGCAGCCTTCCAACCAAACAAAATCAATGGGGAATCTGGATTCACTTAATAACTGTGGGACTCACTGTTAAACAGCTGCTGTGATAACCTCGGGTGTGGCACAAAGGTAACACAGTCAGATAATCAGTAGGAGCCCCTTTGTTATCTCCAACTTTGCCCCCAATGTCCTGGTTACCTTCTGGCTGGAGAAGAATTTTCCCAGGAACAGCTTTTAACTGTAGCAAATTAAGTCCAAAACATGGTTAACAAAAACTGTAACTTTAAGTCCAATGAAGACAAAATGAGGTAATTAGTCCGGCAGAGCAGGAGCAGAAATTCCAGGCATGAAGGGACAGCAATAACTCAAACACAGTTGGGAAGACGCCAAGAACACAGATAACCAACGTCAACCCAAGATCAACTCACGTTTGTTCCCAGCATATGTTGCATTCAGCATGCATCTCTTTTAAACTCTCATTCCCAGGTGTAGGCCTAATGAAGGGAATCAGGACCCTTTCCTCCCCGTAAACCATGCAACCCACATTGCAATCTTCTCCATTCCTCCCTGCATGTCCTAGGACGAAGAAGGGGTGGGCCTGAGTCTTCCTATGAACTCACTCTCCCTTGTTCTACAGAGCAGAGGTGCTCTGCCCAGCCAGACTTTGTCCTTCCCCAGTTTCCTCCACAGCCAATAGAGCCGCACTCCCACTCTCTGTCAGCTGTTCGTCTTCCTCCTGGGATTCAGACTCCGACAGGCATGACAATTGCAGTGATTCACTTAATGACGGTGGCAAGAAAAGCACTAAAATGGGCCGAATCTCGCTTTTAGCTGTCTTGCTTATCCACTGGGCTCTGTTGTGGTCATAAGCCAAAGACTGCCTGTATTATAATAAAAGATCGTATTTATGTGAACCGTAAAATAAAATGGCAGGCCTTTATTCTGGAAAAAAACCTGAAGGAATGGGGGCAGTAATTTAATCCAGAACCTTCAGATAATGTCGATTAAATCTGGGTTCAGACCATATTTTTTCGGTGTCTTCTTGCAATTTAGCACTTACTTTGTTTATTTATTTGTTTGTTTGTTTGCCTGTGGTCTTTTCTGTGTCAGGTGGATGCAAGGCAGTTTCCAGTCACTGTTCATTTCAACAAGAGGACCCCGTTGGAAGATTACAGCGGGGAATGTTTCCGGAAAGTCTGCAAAATTCACCGAATGCTTCCTCCAGGTCAGAGGGCTTTTAAAACAAAACAAAACAAAACAAAAGTTGCCTGAAGAGATCTTCATCATCTTTTAACCCCATAATCCATGCGGGGTGGAGTCTGGGCAACTGAATGGAGCCAGCAGAGCTTTTACTGGCCGCTTGCCCTTCCTGTTGCCAATGCAGAGTTTTTTTTCTGCAGAGATATTCTCATCATGCCCATAGAGAGAAACATCTGCTCTACCTTGGATCAAACTCCCAGCCTCCTGATTGTGAGGGTTAGGGTTAGGGTTAGGGCTAGAGCTCCACCTCTAGACCACCACACCACTCAGTGGCCTGAAGAGATACCTCTACAATTTAATTTTGTCTTTGCAAAGCATTCAAGTAATAGCAGCAGCACGTAATTCCCTGATGTAGTTGCAATAAAGTTCCAACTGAGGGGTCCTTGGTGCTCTTTGAGCTTGGATATTTTCTTGCAGATGTTTCATTACCCAGTTAGGTAACATCAGTGCTAAATGTAAGTTTTTCAGCCTGCTATCACTGATGATGTTGCCTAGTTGGATGTTGAAACGTCTGCAAGAAAACCACCAAGCTCAGAGAGCACCAAGGACCCTATGGTTGCCACCCTCCTCTTCCTCCTCCTCCCTCTCCATACACCCCACTCGCTTCTAGCATTGATGATGCTACCTAATTAGGTCATGAAACATCTGCAAGAAAACAGCCAAGCTCAGAGAGCCCCAAGGGCTGCTCACTTCAACCCTGAGCTACAAATATTCCCTTTAAAGTTCTGACTACCCATAGATCTCTCTGCTTCCCCAAAGCAGGACCACCCAGCTGGATATCTACCCCCATCATCCCCAGCCTGGTATTTCGGCATTTAAACATTTTGATATTCTGCAAAGGGAACAGGAAGTTTTCTTTTTTTTTTTTTGCAGAGACAGATGTTCTACGCTTCCTTGTTTTTTCTTCTGAAGATGTTTCACTTCTCATCCAAGAAGCTTCTTCAGCTCTGACAGGAAAGTGAGGAATAGAAGGGCTCAAGGTCATCTAAGAGAGGTGAAAGAGTGGAGAAAACCAACTGCCCCAGAACTACAGGTAGTTCTTGATTTACAAATGTTCATTGAGTGACTGCTCGAAGTCACGACGTCACTGAAAAAAGGGACTTAGCAAGTGTGTTCACACTGATGATTGTAGCAGCGTCCCCCGGGGGTCAGACCTGAAGAAGCTTCTTGGATGAGAAGTGAAACATGTTCAAAAAAAAAAAAAAGAAGAAAATCCAGTTGCCTGAAAAAAGCACCTTTGGGACAACCAAGGCCTGGAGAATCTCTGCCGACTTTTTAGCTATAAAAGTTGGGATGAACCCCCTTTGAATGGTGTGGAAGTAGGAATGGATTTCCAGAGGAAAAATTGCAGGAACCAGGAGCACTACTCCAAGTGACCTCAGTGACCCTCTCAAAGGATGCAAATGACCAGCTGTCTGCAAGAAATATAAATCCTTCCGTTCCCCACCATCCAGTCAGAGCTGAAGAAGCTTCTTGGATGAGAAGTGAAATCTCTTCAAATGAAAAAAAAGAACAAGAAAGTCCAGTTACCTCCTGAAAAAAAGCACCTTGCGGACAACTGAGAATCTCTTTGTGCTCTTTGCAACTTTCTCTCCAATGGCCCAGTTTAAAATGCTGTCCTTCCTTTCCTTTTGCAGGGGGCATTTTGGTGTTCTTAACCGGACAGGCCGAAGTCCATTCCCTCTGTCGAAGGCTAAGGAAGTCCTTCCCATTTTGCAAAAATGCAACCGTGGGTAAGTTTTGCACTTTTTTAAATTTACCCCTGTTGTCCTCCGATTTAAGGCTTTTTCAGGCAGCAACAGGGAAAAAGAGCCAACCTTGACATCACATTTCTTCTCTGCTCTGGGAGGGGGCAGCCAGGGGCCATCCAGAGGTTTTTGTGGGTGTTAACTTGGCCAAGGGATTGTGGAAGGGGTAAATTCAAGCATCAAGAGGACCATTTACAGCTGCGTGAAAAAATCCTGCATGCTTTCAGTTTTAAGCTTTTTTTATGTTTAATCAACTTTTCACTCATAGAAACCACACAAAATTAGTACTTTGATACAAATTGAGGCATAATTTTTATTAATACCACCAAAGTCTTTTTAAGGTTTTGAGTGAGTTTATGTGCCAAAACAAACACAACTTGATTTTTTATTTATTTATTTATTTATTTATTTTATTTATTTAAATGTTATTAAGTTTCCAAATTTTAAGAACATAAAATAAAACTTTATACATTTTTATCAACATCAAGACATCTTTTGCATGCCCTAATATTTTTCAGTATATGTATTTACTTATTCCTTTACCATTACATCTTACTCTTACTATAAATCAATACATTTTATCCTTACATCTCAATCTTCTCCATGGTATATTTACATATTGACATATTCCCTCATTCTTTTCCTAATTGCCATTTTATTTTCTTTTTATTTCTAAACCATTCATACCAGGCATCCCAAGCCCTAGAATAAATTGAATTTTCTCTGTCTTTTATTTTCATTGTTAGCCTGTCCATCTCTATACAGTCTATTATTTTTTTAATCACCATGCCTTCCGGTGGAACCCTTTTTTCCTTCCAGAGTATCTGTTTTATTGCATTTTTGTGTTGTTATACCTAATAAAAAAGTTTCTGGATTAAATTCAATTTTCTGATTCGTGATTTCTTCTATCCATTGTCTAATTGTATTCCAATATTTTTTCACTTCCTGACATGTCCACCAGGTATGAAAATAAGTGCCTTTTTCTTTTCCACATTTCCAACAATTTGGGTCTGAGTTAAACATTTTTGCCAGCGGGAAATATATAACAATATTTGCACAGTAGTTAGTATAAAATATCATAAAATCAATGGCCTATCCAAAAAATGTCATAAACCATAAAGCGTGCAGGACTTTTCACACAGCTGTACCTGTGCTCTACATTTCTCAGTAGGTGACCTGGTTGAAATCTTTAGGGATGATACACACCTGTGTTTTTTTTTCCATTGCTAACAGCAAAAAATATAATACAGGTAGTCCTCGAGTTACAAAGCTCAATATTTCTGTTGCTAAGCGAGGCAAATTGTTCCATGAATTTTGCCCCATATTACAACCCTTCTTGCTTCTGTTGTTAAATGAATCCCTGCTATGGTTAATCACTCGATTGGATAAGCGAATCTGGCTTCCACTATAACTTTGCTGGTCAGACAGTTGCAAAATGGGATCACCGGAACCCTGGACACTGTGAGTCATAAATAGGCAGTCATAAATGTGAGTCATAAATAAGTGACCAACACAAATATGAGTTGCCAAGCATCTGACGCTGCCACAATCATCAGAGTGAAAACACTCGTAAGTCACTTTTTTCAATGACGTCGTCACTTCGAGCACCACTAAATGAACTGTTGTAAGTCAGGGACTAGTTGTAGTCTTGGAGAAAATTTCTCAGGCATCTTCTCAAAGGTTCCTTTTATTAGAGTAGTAAACTGGCATATCTTTGGAAGCCATATTAGCACCAGAAGCTTCCACACTGCCACATTCTTGAGCCTGGGAAGATGGGAGGGGGAAATTTCTTGGAGTGTATTTGGTTAGACATAATAGCGTTCTTCGAACTCAAGGTCACATTATTTCTGCACCTGGGTGAGAGGACTCTTGGGATGGATGGTGATTGGGGCATGTGATACAATGATGGGTGCAGGAGGTGGATTTATAATTTTTTACTTATTGCAGGGAAACCCAGAACTTTCAGATTCAGAATTTCCCAGATATGCCAGTTTACTACTCTAATAAAAGGAACCTTTGAGAAGATGCTTGTCTCTGAGTTTTTAATTGGAGTTGGGGTTTTCTGGAACACTGACTAATTGATTTTCTCTACTCTTTCACCTCTTTGAGATGGCCCTGATGATAAGTGAACTCCACCAGGAAGTTCTGACCCTTTTCATCACTGTCTTAAATTGGCTTTGTGAATTATTCACTCTGGAATTGTATTTCTCTGGCCACTTTAAGAGGAGAGGGCTTCACCTCCCATAATTCCCCAGCAAGAATGGATGGACTTGCCAGGGAATTCTGGGAGTTAGTTCATCTATGCTGAGTGGAAAAATTTGGGAGTTGGTTCACCCCTGCTGGTGGGGAATTATGGGAGTCGAAATCTGTCCATGTTGGCTGGGAAATTCTGGGAATTGAAGTCCATACTGGATGGGGAATTCTGGGAGTTGAAGTCCATCCATGTCAGCTGGGGAATTCTGAGAGTTCTACTAACATTTTATAGTCCTGATTGAGAAAGGTATGGCTTTGCTCTTTGTAGGCTTTGAATTTGAGGACGATTCCGTAGAAGCCGTCAGAAAGTTTAAGAAATCCAGGCAGAAAAAGAAGCATGCTCTTCAAGTAAGCAATATTTTCCTGCAACTGTCAAAAATGATAGGCTTGGTTGCCAAGAGCCCAAATTTTGATCATGTGACCATTTATACACTACAAAAATTACAGATGCAAAAACCAAGTGTAAGTCACTTTTTTTCAGTGCTGTTGTAACATTGGTCGTTAAATGGTTATAAATCAAGGACAACCTATATCTGCTCCTTCTTTAAAAAAAAACTCCCCCCAAATATCTTAGTTTTGCACATTCATCTCCTCTAAGTACCCTCTATCTACTAAATGATAAGAATCTGATTTATCTTCTTGCTTTAGAATGATTGGATTTGTTCTTACTTTCCAAACAGGTTTTAAGATTCTCCCAAATGCCTTCTAAATTTTAAATCTAGAAGGATGTTGAGACTTTGAAGTTGTTAGGGTTTTTTTTCCTCTTTCTTTCTAGTCCTTGCCCAAAATTAATCTGGATAATTATTCCATTCTGCCGATTGACGAAGGGGATGAAGATCGAGAGGCCGCGGAAGATGACGAAGAAGCGAATTCGGCTGGTTCGGATCTTGATCTTGATCTGGGTGAAAATTGCCTGCAAGAAGGTTTGTCCTTTCTGAGCTTTTGAAAGTTGGCTGAGTTTGCAGAAAGCCAAAGAGATTTTTAATCATGGTTAGCCAATCAAATCACATTAGCCTGAGTAACATTGTATTGATAAGATGAGACGTCATCTGATTCAGCCTCTTTTCCCCCCCTATTTTATGGACAGATCTTGCCTTCGTATGAACCAGGGTCCATAAAATTGGCAACTTTAAGACTTGTGGTCTTCAACATAGCTGGCTGGAGAATTCTGGGAGTTGAAGTCCACAAATCTTAAAGTTGCCAAGTTTGTAGACCTCGGATATTAACGTTGGAAAACGAAACCTGGCTTATTCAACAAATCACAAATGTTAAGTTAGCACCTTATTATATCACCTCCTCAAAGATGATCTTTATTTAAAAGCAGAAGAGCTTTTTTTAAGGTCAAGTATCCCTGTTTTTAGAGTGACCGCTCTGTTAGATTTATGCTCAATAGATCTCCTAAATAAAATCACAAAGAGGCTAATTCTTATGAAGCTGCCAGAAAAAAAAATACATGATGCTTTTCTTCTTCCCTTGCCCCTTAGCTCTGATTTTGAAAAACATGTTGAAACTTATTTATTTATTTATTGGTTATATTTTTATACTGCCTTATTTCCCAAGAATTCATAGGGTTGAGCAATTAAAACAAAACACATAAGGTTAATCATCAAATAGTTAAAAAAACAGCAGAGGTCTTACTGTGCCTTGAAAATGCAGATTATAGTACTAATAACCTGAAAGGCTAATCTTTTAAGCACTTATATACATATATTTTCTTATTTATAATTTGAATGCAGGTGAAAAACCGGATTCTTCCCACCCACTTTACGTTCTTCCTCTCTACTCTTTGTTGGCTCCTGAAAAGCAAGCCAAGGTAAGACTAAACACCCCTGTAGGAATATTGAGGTACATTCAGAAAATGTGTACTTATGAACATTTCTAGAATTAGAATAACTTCATTGTCAGTTTGAACGTACATTAATTGGCACACATTAAAATGAAATTCCATTGCATACAGCTCTCAAAGGGTCACCACTCAGAATAGAATAGAATAGAATAGAATAGAATAGAATAGAATTCTTCATTGGCCAAGTATGATTGGACACGCAAGGAATTTGTCTTCAGTGCAGATGCTCTCAGTGTACATAAAAGATATGTTCATCAGGAATCATCAGGTACAACACTTAATAATAGTCATAGGGTACAATACGCAATCAAATCATACTAGGAAACAGTCAATAAAAATTGTAAGGATACGAGTGACAAAGTTACAGTCATACAGTCACAAGTGGGAGGGGATAGGTGATAAGGAGTGATCAGAAAATTAACAATAATAGTAGTGCAGACTTTGTAAATAGTTGGACAGTGTTGAGGGAATCATTTGTTTAGCAGAGTGATGGCGTTTGGGGGAAAACTGTCGTGTCTAGTTATTCTGGTGTGCACGGCTCTATAGCGTCGTTACACCTTATGTAAACATGACAAAATATATAACTACAAAATTATGCTTATGCCCACATATATTCTATGACACAGAGATACAACACTGTCTAGTTCTGATGTATACACGTTTATGGTGAGAGAAACTAAACTTGTGAGTTTAGCAGACGGGTGGCGTAGGGAACAAAACTTACAGGATCTGGAAGTCCTGCTAGAAATACTCCAAAAACTCCTCCCAGAGGGGAGCAACAGAAACAGATCCTAAAGTGGGTATGTGAGGTCTCTAACAATGATTTGAGCTCTAAGCCAATAGCGCTTATAAGCAAGTATCCTGAATAAAGAGAAGTGAGCTTCCTAAAATCTTCTCCGCTGTCCTTACCACTCTCTGTAGGGACTTTCTATTGGAGGCACTGCAGCCATCAAACCAAACAGGGATGCAATTTGTGCAAAACGCTCTCAGTCGTGCCTGTGTTAAAAATTGCAGTGTCCTAAGGTCATGTGTTTTCCTTTTGCGGACCTTCTGACAAGCAAAGGCAAGGAGGAATCCAGACCACATTCCACCCCAGTAATGGACTTGTCAGGACTCCGACATGCATTCAAATCATAAGTCTCTAGGCGCATCTCTCAAAGTAAAAAAGATTTGATTTATTAGGAGTTGACATGTCGGCGTATCCCAGTTACAGCCAACTCTAAGACACATCATTCATTTCATCCTTGACCCTGGTCTTCCACCCACTCCCTGGATGTATATTCTCCAATGAGACACATCCATAGCCAAGAGTCATCAATCATGCTCTCCAATAATAATCTTGCATGCCAGAAGCTTCAGTTGCCAAAGCGATTATCTGAAGCATTTAAGGAATACACTGTTTTCCCCCACTCCCTTTCTGCTGACAACTAAAAAGACCAAAGAAGTATTTTTTAGTTGACAGGAGTCTTTACAAATAGGGCATGGGCTGGCAGGAAGCCTGGAGTTCTCCAGTGTGGAGAACATCACTGCAGTTGCTCCTTGTAGGAGTGACTAGTAGACTTCATTCTCTTGTCTTTGGTGAGATGGTTCTCTGTTGAAACCTGCCCCCTTCTCAGGTTTTCAGGCCGTCTCCACCTGGGACCAGGCTGTGCGTTGTGGCTACCAACGTGGCAGAGACGTCACTCACCATCCCAGGCGTCAGATATGTGGTTGATTGCGGGAAGGTTAAGAAACGGTTCTACGACAAGGTCACCGGCATCTCGTCCTTCAAGGTTATGTGGACATCACAGGCTTCGGCCAACCAGCGGGCGGGCCGAGCTGGCCGAACGGAGCCAGGCCACTGTTACAGGTCAGCTAAATGCCTTTTTTACTATGGACTATGGGGTCTTTGGTGCTGTCTGAGCTCAGTTGTGTTCTTGCAGACGTTTCATGACCCAGCTAGGTAACATCATCCGTGCTAGAAGGGAGTAGGGTTTGTGGAGGAGGAGACAAAGGAGGAGGAGGATGACAATGACAGGGTTCTTGGTGGCTTTCTTGCAGATGTTCCATGACCCAACTAGGGAACATCATCTATGCTAGAAGGGTTTTAGAGTGGAGAAGAAGATGGGGGAGAAGGAGGACAACTATATGGTCCTTGGTGCTCTCTGAGCTGGCTTGTTTTCTTGCAGATGTTTCATGACCCAACTAGGGAACTTCATCAGTGCTAGAACTGAATGGGGTTTGTGGAGTGGAGGAGAAGACTTGAGGAGGAGGGGGGCTGTAGGTTCCTTGGTGCTCTCTGAGCTGGGTGGTTTTCTTGCAGACATTTCATGACCCAACTAGATAACATCATCAGTGGTAGGAGGGAGGGAGGGTTTGCAGAGTGGAGGAGAAGGAGAGGAGGAGTACTATGGGATCCTTGGGGCTCTCTGAGCTTGGTGGTTTTCTTGTGGACATTTCATGACCCAACTAGGTAACATCATCAGTGCTGGAAGGAAGTGGAGTTTCCCCTTATTTTTATATACTAATGGTTTGCCCTCCCATTGTGTCCTTTATACTAGGCTGTTTTTGTTGCTTCATTGTTGGTCTGGTATTACAGAGCAAGCCATTTGTAGAGAGGTAGTCCTCGATTTACAACCACAATTGAGTCCCCAAATGTATGCTATTAAGGGAGACCTTTGTTAAGAGAGTTTTGCCCCATTTTACGACCAAAGTTGCCACAGTTGTTAAGTGAATCGCCGCAGTTGATAAGGTAGGAACACGGCTTTCATGAGAATGTAGCTTCCCCCTTGATTTTGCTTTTCAGACAGTCGCAAAAGGGGGAATCACCTGACCTTGGGACACAGCAACGGTCATAAGTAGGAACCAGTTGGCCAAGTGTCTGAATTTTGGTCACGGGGATGCTACCAGGGTTGTAAGCGTGAAAAACGGTTGTAAGTCACTTTTTTCAGTGTGCCGCTGTCAACTTGAATGGTCACGAAATGAGCTGTTGTAAATCAGAACGACCTTGTACGATGAGCCGTGGTGGTGCAGTGGTTAGAGTGCAGGACTACAAGCTATTTCTGCTGACTGCTGGCTGCCTGCAATTTGGCAGTTCGAATCTCACCAGGGTTAAGGTTGGCTCAGCCTTCCCTCTTTCCGAGGTGGGTAAAATGAGGACCCAGGTAGTTGGGGGGCAAAAGGCTGACTCTGTAAACCACTTAGAGAGGGCTGAAAAGCGCTGTTGCTATTGCTGTTCCTCTTCCTTCTCCCTCCCTTCCTTTCCATAGTGTGCAGTGTTAGACTGCAATATTGCAGGCTAATTCTGTCCACTGCCAGCAGTTTAATTCTGACTGGCTCAAGGTTGACTCAGCCTTCTGTCCTTCTGGTAAAATGAGGATCCAGATTGTTGGGGGGCAAAAGGCTGACTCTAAACCGCTAAGAGAGGGCTGTAAAGCACTGTGAAGTGGTATGTAAATAAGTCTTAAGTGCTCTTACTATTGCCCTTCCTTCCTCCCTCCCTTCCTTAACTCTGCCCATTGCCAGGAGTTCAATCCTGACTAGCTCAATGTTGACTCAGCCTTCCATCCTTCTGAGGTGGGTAAATTGTTGGGGTCAAGATGCTGACTCTATAAACCACTTAGAGAGGGCTGTAAAGCATTATGAAGAGGTACATAAGTCTAAGGGGTATTGATATTTCCATAAACAGAGGGAAAACCCCACTCCCTTCTAGCACTGATGATATTATCTCATTGGATCATGAAATGTCTGCAAGAAAACCACTAAGCTCAGAGAGCACCAAGGACCCCACAATAATCCTCCTCCTCCTCTTCCTCACCTCCTCCCAATCTCCAGTCCCTTCTAGCACTGATGATGTTTCCTAGTCGGGTCATGAAACGTCTGCAAAAAAACCACCAAGCTCAGAGAGCACCAAGGACCTCACAGTTCAATCCTGAACTACAAATATTCTCTTCTATCAATGCCCAAATTTTCGGGAAAACGTCTTTAATTCCCTCGCTCTGAGGATCAGCCCTTGGTACCCACTGAGTGAAGGTAGCAATTTCTGATTTGGGCAGGTGGCTCCTTGGAAAGGCAGAGCCTTAGTATGTGCATGGTGTGTGTTTGTGTGTACATATGGACAATATTTGCACACACACTTTGATTTCCTTTTTAAAACCCCTTTCTGTAACCATCCCAGTCCTAAATCATCTTGATTTTTTTTTTAACACAACAAGGGAATTAGCACAGTTCTTTAAAAACAGATGTTTGTTAGCCACTAGTTGCTGTTGTTGTTTTCCAAGGATTGCTTTGATCTCCGTTGTTCACTTTTTTGTGTGTCCCAGGCTCTATTCTTCAGCTGTGTTCAGCGATTTTGAGCCATTCTCTGCTCCTGAGATCACCAGGCGACCTGTGGACGATTTGATCCTGCAAATGAAAGCGTTGAACATCGAGAAGGTGGGAGTCCCATATTTTTAGGCACTTCCTTGATAGGTGTCCCTCAACTGACAACCATTCATTCATTTTGAAGTTACAACATCCCTGGGGTTAAAAAAAGGGAACTTGTGACTGTCCTCGTGCTTACAACCATTGCAACATCCCTGTGGTCATGGGATCAAAATAACGGTAGTTCCTGTTTGCCAACTTTTCCAGAACTGAAAGCCGATAGGAAAAGCTGGATTTACTTGAGGGGCTTCCAAAAAAAGGAAGCACCAGAAGGCAGGACAAGAAGCAATGGGTGGAAACTAACCAAAGGGAGAAGCAACCTGGAATTAAGGAGAAATTTCCTAACAGGGAGGACTATTAACCAGTGGAACAGCTTGCCACTAGAAATCGTGGGTGCTCCATCACTGGAGGTTTTGAAGAAGAGACTAGACAGTCATTTATGTGAAATGGTGTAGGTTCTCCTGCTTGAGCAGGGGGCTGGACTAGAAGACCTCCAAGGTCCCTTCCTTTTTCTCTTCTCTTCTCTTCTCTTCTCTTCTCTTCTCTTCTCTTCTCTTCTCTTCTCTTCTCTTCTCTTCTCTCCTCTCCTCTCCTCTCCTCTCCTCTCCTCTCCTCTCCTCTCCTCTCCTTCCCTCACTTTCTCTCTTCCCAATTCCCATCACATGACATCACAGTACATCACAACCCATCCCATCCTATTCTCCAAAGCTCCTGAAGGCAAGAAAAAAAGTCATCCAGGAGAAAAGCAACCTGGAATTAAGGAGAAACTTCTTAACAGGGAGGACAATGAACCAGTGGAACAGCTTGCCACCAGAAGTTGTTGATCCTTCATTGCTGGAGGTTTTTAAGAAGAGACCGGACAGCCACTTGTCTGAAATGGGATAAGGGTCTTCTGCTTGGGTCCCTTCCAACTCTATTCTATTCTGTTCTGATTTGCTTAACAACCTTGGCAAAAAATGGTCATAAAATAAGCATGGCTCACTTAACAATTACCTCGCTTAGCAATGTTAATTCCAGTCCCAGTTGTGGTCATAAGGTCAAGGACAACCTGCATTCAGTGTGGTCAGTCTCCTTCCTAGCTTTTGTTTGTTCTTTTTTCATTTTTCTTTCTTTTTTTTTTTTTTTTTTGAGAAAGTTGAATTATTTCTTGTAAGGCTGAAATTGTTCACTAGGGAGCCCCTCTTCCTTCCATCCCCCAAGGTCCTTCCCTCCTACCATCCCAGGACTCCACCGCATGTATCTCTCCATCTCATCGGTCGTCTCTTTCCTCTCTGCAGGTAATCAACTTCCCATTTCCTACCCCTCCGTCCTCCGATGCCCTGAAGGCTGCGGAGGAATTGCTGATCGCCCTCGGTGCCTTGAAGGCTCCTGCCATGTCTGGAAGGTATGAAAAACGGAAAGGGACTAGAACCGGGATGGCAAACCTATGGCTTGCATGCTGGAAATGGCGAACCGATGTTGCCAGCTGTTGCCTGTTGCTCTTTGCGCGTACATGCTTGCCAGAAACTGGAAGACCGATCAGGTGGCATGCAGAAACTGGAAGTTCAGCTTCCCAGTGTTCTTCCAGTTTCTGGTGGTCCCTCTCTGGTGTGCGCTCCCATTTCGGCACTCGGTGGCCAAAAGATTCGCCAACACTGAACTAGAAGAACTTAGAACAAATGCAGTTGGGTACAATTCTGAATCTACCTTTGCACAATGCAGCATCTGATCCGTTGGAGACGTCCCTCTCAGACGTGTCCTGGTGTGGCGTAGCTGACCTTAAATAGATTAAGAGAGTTGGAAGGGACTTTGTAGGTCATGTAGTCCAACACATACACACATCTGCCCAAGCAGGAGACCCGTCACCATTTCTGACAGATGGCAGTTGAAATTTCTTGTTGAATCAATTTAGGATATGGGCTGCCTGGGTTGCCTCCTAACCACACTGGATGAAATCGCCAGGTCTCGCTGTCCCAGCAGAGTGAGGAAGATCCTGAGGGATGCTTCACACCCTGGACATAATTTCTTTATTCTCCTCCCATCGGGCAGGAGATACAGAAGCATAGCTAGCCAGACAAATAGGTTGCAAAATAGCTTTTATCCGTGGACTTTTAAATGAAACACAACACCACAATCAGATTTAATGGGACAGACTTACAGTGCCAATGTAACAGGTAATATGTCTATACTGATGTATTTTTGTATGTATGTATGTGGAAATGTGTGCCTAGTTCTATTACTTACTTGGGTTTAGGAATTTTCTTTTAGAATAGAATAGAACAGAATAGAATAGAATTCTTGATTGGCCAAATGTGATTGGACACACAAGGAATTTGTCTTGGTGTAAATATTCTCTGTGTACATAAAAGAAAGCACACAACGAATTTGTCATTGGTGTACATATTCTCTGTGTACATAAAAGAAAAGATACCTTCATCAAGAGTTAAGAATAGATTGAATTGAAATAGAATAGAATAGAATAGAATAGAATAACTTTATTGGCCAAGTTATTGACACACAAGGAATTTGTCTTGATGCAAATGCTCTCAGTGTACATAAAAGAAAAGATACATTCATCCAAGAGTTAAGAATAGAATTGAACTGAAATAAGAACAGAATAGAAGAATAGAAAGAAAATATGGGATGGAAGTTAGAATAGAATAGAGAATAGAATAGAATGGAATAGAATATATGGAATGTAGTTAGAAGAGAAGGAGAAGAGAGAATAGGATCGAACAGAACAGAACAGAATGGAATAGAATAGTTGATTGGCCAGTGTTGATTGGCACCACAAAGAATTTGTCTTGATGCAAAATGCTCTCAGTGTACATAAAAGAAAGATACATTATCAAGAGTTAAGAATAGAATTGAACTGAAAATTAGAATAGAATAGATAGAATAGAATAGAAAATTAGACTCACTAGATGACATATAACCGAGCAATATGCGTGACTGTACGACCTATCAAAGGAGATGTAGGTGCAAAACTGAATAGAAATACGCAGAGAAGTATAGATAATAGCCAAGTAGAGGAATCAAGAGAATTGGAAAATAGAATAGAAAATATATGGAATCGTAGTTAGAAGAGGAGAGAATAGATTAGAATAAATAGAGACTAGATAAAAATTTGATGTCAATTAAGAGTAGAGAATAGAATATAAATAGAATACGAATAGATACAATATAATGGAATGTAGTTAGAAGGAGAGAGAGAAAATAGAATAGAATAGATAGGAAACATATATGGGAAAGGAATAGATAGAAATGAATAACTATGGTGGTATTAGAAAGAGAATAGAATAGAGAATAGATAGAATAGTAATAGACAGCTCAACGACGACAATGGAAGTGACTATGCGAATGATATATCAAGAGCACAGATGAGAATCAGAATAGAATAGAATAGAATAATTAGGATATGTAGTAGAGTAGAATAGAATAGAATAGAATAGAATAGAATAGAATAGAAAAATATGGAAGGAAAAAAAAGGGATTAGAATAGAGAGAGAATAGAAAGAGAATAGAATAGAATAGAATAGAATAGAATATATGTAATGTTAGTTTAGAAGAGAAGAGAAAATAGAATAGAATAGAAAATATGGAATGGAATTAGAATAGAATAGAATATATGAATGTAGTTAGAAGAGAATAGAGAATAGAATAGAATAGAATAGAATAAATAGAATTCTTTATTGCCCAGTGTGACTGGACACACAGGAATTTCGTCTTGGTGCAAATGCTCGTCAGTAGTACATACAAAGAAAAGGTCATTCATCTCAAGAGTCAAGAATCATAAGGTGCAACACTTAATGATAGTATAGAGTACAATAAGCAATCAAATCAATATAGGAGACAGTCAATTACAATGCATAAGGATACTAGTGACAGGTTGAGTCATACAGTCACAAGTGGGAGGATGGATGGTAGGAGGAGTGAGGAGAAGATTAATTGTACATAGCAGTGCAGACCTTTGTAAATAGTGGAACAGGTTATGGGAATAATTGTTTAGCAGAGTGATGGCGTTCGGGGAAATAACTGTCCTTGTGTCTAGTTGTTCTGGTGTGCCCTGGTATAGATCTTATAGTGTCGTTTTGAAGAGAAGAGTTGAAACAGTTTTGCAATCTGACTGCAGGTCCTCCATGGAAGGCAGGTTGATAGTAATTGTATTTTTCTGCAGTCCTCATTATCCTCTGAAGTCTGTGTCTCTCATTATTGAGATGTATTCTGTATTTTGTGTGGTCTGCACCAGTGGCAAAGGTAAAGGTTCCCCTTGCACATATGTGTGAGTCATTTCCAGCTCTTGGGGGCGGTGCTCATCTCTGTTACAAAGCTGAAGAGCCAGCGCTGTCCGAAGACGTCTCCGTGGTCATGTGGCCGGCAGGACTAAACGCCGAAGGTGTATGGAGGAACGCTGTTACCCTCCCACCAAAGGGGTCCCTATTTTTCTACTTGCATTTTACATGCTTTCGAACTGCTAGTAATACTTCACCTGATCTTGATTCTATGCCTCTCTTTATACAACCCAGGATTGTATTAGCTTTAATTTAGAATTAAAATTTGAAGAATTTTAGTTCTTCCAAAGAAAGGATTGAACATCGAGCAGGTGGGATGGAGTCCATTTTTTTTAGTACTTGGTCGAAAGATATTCCTTGACTTACCTTCCATTTGTTTAACAACCTTCCTTCCTTCCCTCTCTTCCAAATGCCCTTCTTCTTCTTCCCTTCTTCCAGGTTGAAAAAGCTGCAGGAAGCCAAGTTCAGCTGTCCCATCAGCCCTTTGGGCATCCTCATGGCCTCCTTCCCGGTAGCCCCACGCTACGCCAAGATGCTGGCCTTGAGCCAACAGCATCACTGCTTGCCCTACACCATCGCCTTAGTCTCGGCCTTGACGGTGAGGGAGCTGTTTGACGAGTTCAACAGGTAAAGCCACAGCAGGGCTATCGAGAAACTCAGTGGTTTTTATGGGCTCCAACCTGGTTTGAGGATTTAAAAAAACACTCTTCAAAATGGATTTGTCCATGGATTTGGAAGAATTTAGTTTAGTCATTGCATCTCATACAACGAAATCAAATGCCATCTTCAGTGTAAAACTTATGACTATGAAAATAAGCACAAACATACATTCTCACACTCCACACATTGAATTGAAAACCCCTGATATCGCATTAATATTGCACTATGGGATAGAAGCTGTTTTTCAGCCTATTTGTCCTTGTTTTTATTATTCTGTACCGTCTGCCAGATGGTAATAGTTCAGAAAAAAAGTGGAGGGTTTTTTTCCCCAGGATGAGATGGATCTTTGAGAATGTTTTGAACTTTTTTAAGGCAGCAGGAGCTCTAAATCTCTTCCAAAGAGGGAAGAGGGCAACCAATGATCTTCTGGGCAATGACATTAACCCTCTGGAGTGCTTTCCTATCTGCCTCTGTGCAATTGGCAAACCCTACACAGGTGCAGTAAGTTAAGATACTCTCTATGGTGCAGCGGTAGAAGGTCCCCAGCAATTTTCCATTCGATTGTTGTTTCCTGAGAAGTCTCAGGTAATATAATCTCTGCTGGGCCCTTTTGACCAGGGCTGCAGTGTGAGGTCAGGGTAACACCCAGAAACTTAAAACTGGCCACTTGCTCCACTCGGTCTCCATGGATAAGCAAGGGCTGGATGTCTGATCTGTTCCTTCTATAGTCCACTTTAAGCTCCTTGGTCTGCTTGGTGTTGAGGACCAAGTTATTGTCTCCACACCACGAAAGCAACCATTGGTCCACCTCATCTCGGTAGGCAGACTCATCCCCCCTGGAGATGAGTCCCACCACTGTTGTATCATCTGCAAATTTAGTAATATGGTAGAAAGAAACATCAGTTTTTTTCTTTTGGAAAGTTTGATAAAGCTAACTGAGAACTTGACACTTAAGATTCCTCCAATTATCGCATATTCCTTCTGTGTTTCACTCTCCCCTCCTCTAAAACATTCGTTCTCCACCCAAAATCAGTAACTAGGGACATTTCTGTGGCCTACATGATAGAACGATTGTTTCATTGAATCCTTCATTTATTTATTTATTTATTTTAAATGCAGGCCTGCCCTGAATGAAGAAGATCATGAGAATCTGAAAGGGAAGAGAGCCCGTATGGCACAGATGCAAAGGATTTGGGCTGGCCAAGGACCTTCTCAGAAGCTGGGAGATCTCATGGTGATGCTTGGTAAAATTGATATATCTACTTGTTGGTTGGGTTGGGGGATGTAAACTTTCAATGGGTTTCCATCAGAAATAAGAGACCCCATGATCACTTGAAGTCTTAGTACCACTTTATAAGTTTGGTCACCACACTATTCAAAAGATGCTGAGACTCTAGAAAGAGTGCAGGGAAGAGCAACCAAGATGATTAGGGAACTGGAGGCTAAAACATATGAAGAACGGTTGCTGGAATTGGATTCAGGTTTAATGAAAAGAAGGATTAAGGGTGACATGATGGCAGTGTTCCAATATTTGAGGGGCAGCCAGAAAGAAGAAGGGGTCAAGCTGTTCTTCTAAGCACCTGAAGGCAGGACAAGAAGCAACGAATGGAAAGTAATCAAGGAGAGAATCAACCTGGAACTACTAAGCAGAAACTTCCTGGCAGTGAGATGTTATTATTCCATTACTCCAGGAGCCGTGGGGGCTTGTGAGTACGCAGGATGTACTCCTCATTTCTGTAGCTCCAATGGCCTGCGCTACAAGGCCATGGTGGAAATCCGGCGGCTGCGCGGGCAGCTCACCACAGCAGGTAAGACTCCACACCTGCTGTCTTCCTTGGGATCTGCTCTTCCTTGTCTTGGAAGCATCATTCAGGTGGGGCCACCTCCATCCGTCCCTTGACTCTCACAATCCTGGTTATGTGTATGTGTACCAGTGATGAGATTCAAACACTTTTTTTTACTGCTGGTCCTGTGGGCGTGGCTTAGTAGGCGTGGCAGGGGAAGGTTCCTACAAAACACCCCTTCCCTCCCCACCCCACTGACCTGCTTTCCAGCTCCGTTCTCCTGTGCAGGGCAACCCAAGAAGACCCAGACGATCAGCTGGGACTCAATGGGAGGCGGAGAATAGTTGGGGTTGGCGGGGCCAGTCAGAGGTGGGATTGGTCGGTCCTCCGAACTACTCAACATTTCTGCTACCGGTTCTTCACAACCGGCCAAAACTGGCTGAATGCCACCTCTGATGTGTGCGTATGTTCCTTCCAAGTGAATGCCGTTTGCCCGGGTTCAGAGCTCTTCGTTGACCCCCAAATGAAGCCCCCTACAGAAGAACAGGCCACCTTCTTGAGGCAGATTGTCCTGGCCGGATTGGGAGATCACGTCGCTCGAAGGATCCAGGTGGACGAACTTCTTGATGAGAAATGGAAAAACGGCTACAAGGTCTGCCTCTCAGACTCCTTTTTAGTGCCTTTTAGTCTGCCTCTCAGACTCCTTTTTAGGAATTCATTTAATCAATGTTATGCACAAATTGGAAGAAAAAAGGTAGACAGAACAACCCAGTGTGTTGAAACACGGACAGATGTAACTGAAGCCATCTCTAAAAGTAGAGGAAACAAATTAAGAAACTAAAATAGGAAGGAAGGAAGGAAGGAAGGAAGGAAGGAAGGAAGGGGAAGGGAGGGAAAAGAATGAAAGAATAGAGAGGAAGAAATAGATGAGGGGAGAAAGGAAGGAAAAAGAAAGAACAGAAAGGAATAAGGGAGGAAAGGAAGGAAGAAATGAAAGGGAGGGGAAGGGGGAAAAAGGATGAATGAAAGAAAATAGAGGGAGGAAGGAATAGGGGAGGGAAGGAAGAAAGGAACGGAAGGAGGAATAGGAGAGGGAGAGAAGGAAAGAAGGGAAAAAGAAAGAAAAAGAAAGGACTAAAGGAATAGAGAGAGGAAGAAAAATGTTCCTTGTATGTTATACTTAATACTTGCTGGTTTACTAATAGATATCATAAAGTAATATAACATGATAAGTAGATAGTATTGTTGTAAAATGTCACATAATCTTTACAGAGGACTTTTAGCTGCATAGATGAGGTTGCTGTTGGTTTGCGCGAGATGGGAGTTTTTAATTCTTTCTTTTCTTTTCCGATTTCTGCTCTCCCTCCTTCCCTCCCCCCCCCCCAAATTAGACGCCACTGCTGGACGATCCGGTTTTCATCCATCCCAATTCCATCCTGTTTAAGCAGCTCCCGGAGTTTGTGGTGTATCAGGAAATCGTTGAAACCACCAAGATGTACATGAAAGGTGAGCGGGCACCTCTTTTCCTTTCCTTGCCTTCTGTGTTTTTTTGTTTAATATTCCTTTAAGAAAAGAATCTACACCAGGAGAGAGAAAAGACCAGCGGTGAGCTGCAAATTTTTTAACAACCGGTAGGCATGGCCAGTTGGTCATGTGACTGGGTGGGTGACATCACTCATCACACCCAGCCCCGCCTCCCAGCCCCTCGCCTCAAAGGAAGAGGTGGGATTCAGCCAGTTGGGGCTCATCCCACCAATGGATGGGCCTGCTCCGACCTGATTTTTTGTCCAGTTTTGGGGCTGCTTTCAGCTGTTATTCAAACTGTTCTCAGGCTGTTTGGGGGGCCATTTTTTGGGGCTATTTTCAGGTCATTTTCAGGCTGTTTCAGCCCATGAAACTGCATGAAAACGACTCAAAAACCAGAGTGGTTTTGGGCCAATTTCAGGCAGTTTTTTCAGGCCGTGTTTGTCCCAGAAAATAGCTTGAAAATGACCTGATAAACAGCCTGAAAATGGCCACAAACCCAGGCCATTTTCAGGGCGCTTTGGGGGCCATTTTTGGCCCAGAAAACCGTTGAAAAATGGCCCCCAAATTCCGCCAATATGGCCTGGGTTTGGGGCCATTTTTCAGGCTGTTTTTTGTGCCGTTTCCAGGTAATTTTTGGCCCTGTAAATGGCCTGAAAACAGCCCAAAAAATGGGCGGGGTGGGTCCAGCCAGGGGTGGGATTTGCCAGTTCGCTGAACTGTGCCTAATCTTTACTACCGGTCTGCCTAAACCGGTGCGAACCGGCAGCAGCCCAACTCTGGAAAAGACACCACCAAATAATCAGAAAATAATATATTGCAACCATATTAGCTTAGGAAATTATCATTTATATTGTGTCACTTTTTAGCCAATCTAAACTCCTGCTTTCTCCCAATTTTTCTTTTCTGGCTTGTCTCCCTTCTGAAGGGGTTTCAGCAATTGAACCTGAGTGGATCCCTCTTCTCCTGCCCCCCTACTGCCATTTTGAAAAGCCCCTGGAAGAGCCGCCTCCATTTTGCTGTCCTGAAACTGGCCATGTCCGTTGCCACAGACCCAGCGTCTTCTGTAAGTTTGCTTTTCCCCAGGAAATTAAATTATCTTTCTTTTCTCCTTACCAGTCCGCCACAAAAGAAACGGGAGTTGAGTTGCGATTCTGTTACCTTTGGGCAAATCCTGCTTATGTGCCTCGGAACCACTTTCTATATTATTGTGCAAGTGGTCCTTGACTTAAAACTGCAAGTCAGGCCAAAATTTGCATTGCTCAGCAAGACTGTTAATGAATTTTGCCCTGTGGTATGACTTGTTTAAGCTAATCCTGTAGCAATTAAGTTAGTATTAATTAATTGTTGTTGTTGTTTTATTGTTGTTTTGATGATGTTTGTTGTTTTGTTATTAATCGTACAGTCGGCAGATGTTAGACTTGGCGTTTCCATTTTGTCTACCTATCGTCCTTACCCGGGACCTTGAAAAATAGCAATTATGGAAAGTTAATGGCGTTTACAAATCGTTGCAGCTGGATGTAACTGTTTCCAAGTAAAAGCTGACTTCTGGCAATTGACTGATGGCCTCAAATTAATACTCAATGCATTGATGGTTGTTCAAGTGATCGCCAATTGTTTTTGGAACCTGCCAACCCACCCAAGTAACTATTGGTACTACCCCTTTGCTTCCTTCCACAAGTCGTTCACTTCATTAGTCCTGCATTTTGTTATCTTCTCCAGTTTCTTTCTTTTTCTGCGCTCTACAGCTACTGACGACATCCACTATCTAGACTTTTTTTGGTCTTCTTATCGACAGCTGTTAAGTCCAGAGTGTTATTTGGTAGGTGGTTTGTCTGTCTGATTCCAAGCCAGGCAATTTCAACTTATTCGTGTTTCTATGACTTTTTCTATTTTATTTGTCCCACCGTTCTTGCTTACAGGCAAATGCATGTTTGCCCTCACCATTGTCTGTGACTGTCAGCTGCTGTGTCCTCAGTTTTATTATATTATTATTTCATTATTATTATTAATTATTATATTATTATTATTATTATTATTATATTAATCTTTAGTAAGATTCACAGCCTTCAATCTGTTGAAGTCCTAACCAAGGGACCTAGGAATTGTTCTCGGTAGCGTTGGAGATTATAAGCGGTTCAAGTAGGGTGGGTTTTTTTGTAAAATCAGGGTATTCAAGTTCTATAAATTCAGAATTTCCAAATAGTGAAGGTAGCCCTTTATGGTCATTGCTCCAAGGGCTCCAATCACAATCTTGGGATACACACCATTTCTTTTTCATTTCCAAAGTCGCTCAACTTCAATTTGTAAGTCCCGATACTTTGTGATTTTTTCTTGCTGCGTGTCTACAATTCATGCATCACCAGGTATTACAATGTCAATGAACCAAATTTTATTATTATTATTAACTTTATTAACTTTATTCATTAAACATGAAACACAGTCAACTGAACATTCAACAATGTATCACACATATCATTGATATTATTATTAGCTCTTTTATTCATTAAACATGCAATTCAGTCACCTGAACATTCAAAAATGCATCACAAATAGTCCACTTGTGGCCTTACTCCCATGTCGACCCTGAGTTCATAATTGTGCCTTCCTTTTGGCAGCTCTGTGCATGCGCAGGCTGGGAACTGGCTCCAGCTGCTCCTCCGCCTCAGTGCTGTCTGAGCCTGAAGGCAACTGATGACTACCAGCCTGCCCTGGCTCCATCTCTGCCTCTGATGCAGAGCCCTTGTCCGAGCCTTCCTCAGCCTCCAGGACCTGCCCAACCTCCTCACTCCCATCCGACTCTGCTGCCGGCTCCACCAGCCACCGGCGGGCCACAACATACCTGTATATTTGTTCAGTTCCCTTCTCTTCCTACAGATCGGGTCGGTTGGCCACTTCCTGCGGTGGAAGTTGATTATCCCGAGGGCCTTGATCGTTTCAAACATTTTGCCAGGTTTCTCCTGGAAGGAAAGGTGAGTTTTTACAGCCTCGCTTTTACAGCCTGTCCTCAACTTACGACCACAATTGGGACCGGAACTTAAGAGCACTACAGCGATGCAACCTTAAAGCGAGTTGTCAATATGATTGCATCCATTTTTATGGCCTTTCTGCTGTGGTCATGAAGCGAACCTGGGAATGGCGATCATGTGGCCCCAGGACCCTGCAACTGTCATAAATGCAGTCATAAGGGTGAGAATTGGTCATAAGTCCATATTCAGCCCCATCGTAACTTCAAATGGTCTCTGAACCAATGACCATAAGGCAAGGACTGTATCTGTATCTCATCTTCTGCCATGATCCGTTGCTGTTTTAAACTTTCACTGAATTTTAAGCATTTTCCCCAACCTTAGACCCGCCTGTTAATTGCATTTGACTACAAATACCAAGTTCTCCACCCAGCAGTAGCCAAATTAGCTGCACATGGGAGTTGTGATCCAGCAACAACTAGAAGACCATTAATTTCCTACTTTTACATTTTTTAATCATTTTTTTTGGAGACTGCGTTTACTTGGATATGAATTCAGCAGCTTAAAAAGTTGATGACGAGTGATTGAATAAATTTAATAAATTCATCAGGGTGTCGAATTCACAAATAAACAGATTAATCCAGTGGCACTCTTTTGTTTTCTTTTTCTTAGGTTGTGAAATTGTTGGCAGCTTACCGCCATTGCCTGCTGTCGAGTCCAGTCACGATGCTGAAGACCTGGTCCAAGTAAGTTGTGAGCTTTCTCTCCTCTACTTGTGTATGGGATGTGAAAATTGTGTATCTGTTTCTTTCCACACCAGAGAGTCAGGGACCTGTTACATTTGCTCCCATGCTTACCTTTGAATCAGAATCAGAATAGAGCTGGAAGGGTCTTGGAGATCTTCTAGTCCAGCCCCCTGCTCAAGCATACCATTCCAAACAAATGGCTATCCAATCTATTTTTAAAAACCTCCAGTGACTTCTGGTGGCAAGCTGTTCCACTGATTGTTTCCACTGTTAGGAAGTTTCTCCTTCATTCCAGGTTGCTTCTCTCCTTGATTAGGTTACATCCATTGTTTCTTGTCCTGCCCTCTGGTGCTTTGGAGAATAATTTGACCTCCTCCACTTTGGGGCAGCCCCTCAAATACTGGAATACTGCTATCATGTCCCCCCAGTCCTTCTTTTCTCTAGACTAGCCAGACCCAAATCCTCCAACTGTTCTTTATTATGTTTTAGCCTCCAGGCCTTTAATCATCTTAGTTGCTCTTCTTTGCACTCTTTCTAGAGTCTCAATATCTTTTTTGAAATGTGGTGACCAAAACTGGATGCAGGATTCCAAGCATGGCCTTACCAAGGCTTTATAAAGCAGCACTAAAGCTTCACATGATTTTGATTCTATGCCTCTGTTTATACAACCAAGGACTGTATTAGCATTTTTGGCTGCTGCCGCATACTGATTGACCAAAAGTTGGTTTTGTTTGCCCCTTTGGATTCAATATTTTGCTTGATATTCATTATAGACTTCAGCCTAGGACAGAATCTTTGCTTCAAGCACTCGTTTCTGAAAATGCTGATAACCGGGATATTTTGCGGCTAGCCTGGAAGAAAAATCCAAAATGTAAGCATTAAAATCCAAGGTTTTAATTTTTTAGTTTTTTTAAAAAAATTTACTTATTCTGCCACTAAAGACTTGTTTTATAACCTGTGGTAAATGGGAATCACGATTGCAAACTAAATTCAGGAATGGAAACTTTTAATCACAGCAGACTGACAGCTCACTCCTTTCTCCAATTTTAATTTTCTCATTTCAGATTTATTGGCTGAATATTGCCAGTGGGTTCCAGAAGTCACTCATGAGGAAATTGCTAAAATGTGGCCTCCAGTGCATTGATGCGGTGAATATTTGAGCCAGGAACTCTCCAGCTTGTGTTCTTCCCAAAAAGGCCGTAAAGATTTTCCTGGGAAAAGCAAAATCCGTAATTGCACAAGAAAAGGGAAGAAAGATTAAATCTTTCTTCATTTGTCATCCCAAGGGGCAACATATGTGCAATTGGTGACCTGCAAAGGAGCAACACGTGATATTTGCGACCAGCAAAAAAATAATAATCGTGCAGATGTTCAGCTGCGCTGATTGCAGCAGCTGTCCAGCAAACCAAAGCAATGCACATCATTTCATACAAAAGAAATTCAGTGTTTCCCAACCTTGGGAACTTTTAAGACTTCAACTCCCAGAATCCTCCAGACTTCTCTTGAGAACAGACTCTATGGCTGCTCATCCAATATTTCTCAACCTGAGCACCATTTTAAGAAGTTTGGACTTCAAAACTTACCTGTTTCTTTACATTTAAAAGATGCTCATCATGGCATTTTTCAGTTTGTGTCCACAGGGTGTTGCAGCTATTTGTAAATATAACAGCTGAATGAACACCTGCTGTTGGTGTTTGGTTATTTATTTTCCTTTGTTTAGACATGCACACCATGCAGAGGTTTTATTCTGAATGCTTGTGGCTGATGCAGTGAGCAGATTTTTCTTTCCAGATATGGTTGCTTTCTATCCCAGTTGCAGTTGTAAAAATGTCCATGGAACAACTCCAGTTTGTTTTGGGGTTTTTTTTGGGGGGGGGGTTGATCATCCAGTTGGAAAGAANGGGGGGGGGGTTGATCATCCAGTTGGAAAGAATGAAGTCAAATGGATTTACTTAGTATCCAGTGCCTCTTGCAAAAACAAAAAAAAATACAAATATAAGAAGACGGTTGTCTTGGGGAGGGAAATCTTAATTTTCCTATACCTCTTCTGGCCTTAAAAATCCCCTATAATAATTATTTAGAAAAACAACGGAAACATTTCCGTGTTCGTATTTGGAAATTAACCCCAAAAGGTTTTCTGAAATAAATTGGTTTTCATCCAATCCATTGGTTTAAGCCATTCCTTGACCGATAATGGTGTTATATATTCACTCATTGACGTTGCTGGAAATCACCTGCTTGGGGAGGGGGGGGTTTGGAGTAGATGACCTCCAAGGTCCCCTTCCAACTCTGTTATACTATATTCAGTGGAACAGATTCTGCAACCATTGTAAATACCAGAATTTCCATTGCTAAGCAGTGCTGTTACGAAGCAAGCCGTGCCCAGTTTTATTTCTTTGGTGCCATTGTTCAGTGGAACACTGCAGTTGTAAGGGAGTTAGGACCCTCCCCTTATTCCGGTATGGATTTTGTCAATACAAAGAAGCAACATGTTAATTCCCCCCCCCCTTTCTTTTTTTTCTGGGAACATAATTGAGAAAAGATTCCCAGGAAGTTTCTTTGCGAGCTGGAATTTTTATGGCCCCCTTTCCCATTGCTGTCTCTCCAGTGGTGGTATTCGAACGGTTTGGCCCAGTTCTGCCAAGCTGATAGCAGCGATGAGCAGCGGAGACCGAACCAGTTCTCTCAGGTGCTCTGCTGTTGGGCCCACCTGCCCACCTGGGCTCTCATGCTCACCTTTATCCTCTGAATTTGAAGCGCAGCGGCTTTGGCCGCACAGCAGTTGCTGAAGCAACCGGGATCGTGCAGGCTTGCAGGCAGCAAGTTAGAATGCCTCATGCAACTGTGCAAAACGCCTCTGCGCCTGCGCAAAGTGCGCATTTGGTGTGCACGCACGCAAAGCGCGCCCACTAAGTCATGCCCACTGAACCGCTGGTAAAAATATTTGAATCCCACCACACTATCTCTCCCAAGAGGTGACAAGTTTCCAGTCCTCTGGGCTCCAGTCCCCAGTTGTATATTGTGTGCAAGTTATACAGATTCAGTACAAGAATTAAGATATTCAGGTTACATTAAAAAAAGGATTACTTGTACCAACTGGCCCCCTTCTTCCATTGAAGAATGGCAGATACACGGATCTGACAGCAGTGGTTAAAGAGAATCACGTTAAGTGAACCCAGCTTCCTGGACATCTGTCAGAAATTGGGTAGGGTCTCCTGCTTGGGTGGGGGGGGTGCTAGATGACCTCCAAGGTCCCTTCCAAGTCTGGTATTCTATATTCAACGGAACAGAAGATGCCTTCAGAAGTGGGAACTTCATCCCTGGAAGCTTTCAAGAAAAGACTGGACTGCCATTTGTCAGAATTGGTGTAGGGTCTCCTGCTTTCATTGATGTCGCTGGCCATCACCTGCTTGGGTGGGGGGTTGGACTAGATGATCTCCAAAATCAATTCCAACTCTGTTAATTTGTATCTAGATTCCTTGACCCTGGCATGCTGCACCATCGTAAATACATGCCAGTTGCCAAATGCCCAAATTTTGAGCCCACGAATGTAGGGAATGCTGCAATGGTCGTAAGTGCAAGGACCGGTCCTAAATCACTTTTTCCAGCACTGTTGTAACTTGAGCAGTCACTTAAACCAATGCTAAGTCAAGAACTACCTATAATGGGATGCAAAAGAAGTTGGTTCAGTTGGCTGAATATTGGACATCCATTTGTCCTTAGATGGCATAAGAACTCCTGCATCGGGCAGGGAGTCGGACAAGATGACCTCTAGGGTTCTTTTCAGCCCTGGGATTCTATGGTTTATACAGGTAGTCCCTGACTTAAAAACAGTTCATTTAGTGACAGTTCAAAGTTACAATGGCACTGGGAAAAAAATGATGGACAACCATTTTTCACAGTTACGACCTTTATGTCATCCCCATACTCGATCAAAATTCAGATACTTGGCAGCCGATTCATTTTATGACTGTTGCTGTGTCCCCGGGGTCCCCTTTTGTGCCACCCTGACAAAGTCCAGAAATGGTGTAAGGCCTCCTGCTTGGGCAGTGGGTTGGACTAGATTACCTCCAAGGTCCCTTCCAGGTCTTGTTATTCTACACTGCTCAAAAAAAATAAAGGCAACGCTTAAACAACACAATGTAACTCCAAGTCAATCACACTTCTGTGAAATCAAACTGTCCACTTAGGTAGCAAACACTGATTAGGAGCAACTCAATTTTCACCAGCTGTTGTGCAAATGGAATAGAACAACAGGTGGACAAGCAGAGGCAGGTAGCATGACATCCCAATAAAGGAGATGGTTCTGCAGGTGGTGACCACAGACCACTTCCCAGTTCTATGCTTTCTGGATGGTGTTGGGTCACTTTTGAATGCTGGCAGTGCTTTTGCTCTAGTGGTAGCATGAGACGGAGTCTACAAGCCACACATGTGGCTCAGGTAGTGCAGCTGCATCCAGGATGGCACATCAATGCGAGCTTGTGCAAGAAGGTTTGCTGTGTCTGTCAGCGTAGTGTCCAGAGCATGGAGGTGCTACCAGGAGACAGGCCAGTACATCAGGAGACGTGGAGAGGCGGAGGAGGGCAGCAACCCAGCATCAGGGACGCTACCTCCGCCTTTGTGCAAGGAGGGACAGGAGGAACACTGCCAGAGCCCTGCAAAATGACCTCCAGCAGGCCACAAATGTGCATGTGGCTGCTCAAACGGTCAGAAAGAGACCCCATGAGGGCCCGACGTCCAAGGTGGGGTTGTACTTACAGCCCAACACCCTGCAGGACATTTGGCAATTTCCCAGAGAACACCAAGATTGGCAAAGTCACTACTGGCACCCTTGCTCTTCACAGAAAGCAGATTCACACTGAGCACATGTGAGAGAAACGTGACAGTCTGGAGACGCCGTGGGGAACGTTCTGCTGCCTGCAACATCCTCAGCATGACCGGTTTGCAGTGGGTCAGTAATGGTGTGGGTGGCATTATCTTTAGGGGGCCGCACAACCCTCCATGTGCTCGCCCAGAGGTAGCCTGACTCCATGAAATACTGAGATGAGATCCTCAGACCCTTGTGAGACAATATGCTGGTGTGGTTGGCCCTGGGTTTTCCTAATGCACGACAATGCTAGACCTCATGTGCTGGAGTGTGTCAGCAGTTCCTGCAAGACGAAAGGCATTGATGCTATGACTGGCCCGCCTGTTCCCCAGACCTGAATCAATTGAGCAATCTGGGACATCATGTCTCGCTCCATCCAGCAACGCCACGTTGCACCCACAGACTGTCCAGGAGTTGGGGGATGCTCTGGTCCAGGTATGGGAGATCCTCAGGAGACCATCCGCCCTCATCAGAACATCCCAGGCGTTGTAGGGAGGTTCATACAGGCCCGTGGAGGGCCAACACACCACTTAAGGACATTACATCCAAGTTGGATCAGCCTGTAGTGTTTTTTTCCCACTTTAATTTTGAGTGTAACTCCAAATCCAGACCTCCCTGGGTTGCTCAATTTGATTTCCATTGATAATTTTTGTGTGATTTTGTTGTCAGCACATTCAACGATGTAATGAACAACATATTTAATGAGAATATTTCATTCATTCAGATGTAGGATGTCTTCTTTTTGTGTTCCCTTTATTTTTTTCAGCAGTGTATTTATGCATGGGGTGAATCCCTCCAGGTTCACTTCACTGCTGGGTTTCTAACTTACCAACTGCAATGATTTCCTTCGCAAAGAAGGCAAGAAAGGTCTTACAACGGGGGCCAAAACTCAAAGTTAACAAGCTCCTCACTTAACGACAAAAATTTGAGGGGGGGGGCCGCTCTCTTGTGGTCGTAAACAACTGAAGGGAGGAGGGAAAAAAAACATGGAGATGCCGGGGATTGAACCCGGGGCCTCATACATGCAAAGCATGCGCTCTACCACTGAGCTACATCCCCTGCCCGGGCAAAGCTCTTCCAGCGGGAAATACAAAGCGATTCCATTGTTACCCTTTTTTTTGGTTTTCCCTCCTTCCTTCCAAAAGTGTTCTTTTTTTTTTCTTTTTTTTCTCCTTCTTCTCACGTGCAACTTTTTCCCGTGCAGACAGAAGCGCCTCCCGCTCGGGTCTCTGGGGGGAGGAGAAGGCTCATCAGGGACAGCTGCAACTCTTGGAATCCAGGAGTTGGGGCGGCTTCGGGAGGCTTCTCTTCCTCTTCGGGGCCCCGTTTGGAGAGGAGCAGGACACCCAAAGCAAGCTGGGCGTTTGTATTTGACGGCCTTTGTTTTATGGGCAAGAAAGAAAGAAGGGGGAGGGAGGGAGGGAAGGAAAGAGAAAGAGATGGGTCAAGGGAGGAGGGGAGGGAGGGAAGAAAGGAGGAACTAGAAAGGAAGGCAGATGTGGGGGGAAGGGGAAAGGAAGGGAGAGGAAGAGAGGAAGGAACTAGAAAGGGAAGGGAGGGAGGGGGAGGGAAAAGGGAGGGAGGGGAAGATAGAAAGGGAGGAAGAAAGTAGGGAGGGAGGGAAGAAAGAGGGAGGAAGATAGGAAGGGAGGAAGGAAGTAGACAGGAAGGAAGGGAGGGAAGGGAAGAGGGAGGGAGGGAGGGGAAGATAGGAAGGGAGGAAGGAGCGAGGGAGGGAAGGAGGGAGAGAACGAGCATGGAATCAGCATGTGCGCAAGTTAACTGGCTTGTTTCGGAAGGAAGCGCCCGAGCTCCTCCTCGTTAGTATAGTGGTAAGTATCCCCGCCTGTCACGCGGGAGACCGGGGTTCGATTCCCCGACGGGGAGACTTAAGGTTTTCTTTTCCAATAAAGTCAATTCCAAAAACGAGGGGGGGGGGTTTCNCCGGGGTTCGATTCCCCGACGGGGAGACTTAAGGTTTTCTTTTCCAATAAAGTCAATTCCAAAAACGAGGGGGGGGGGTTTCCTTTCTACCCCGCCGAGTCGGTTTTTGTTTTGTTTTTAATTCCTTCATTGGATTCTCTGACTTTTGCCTCTGAGGCTCCTTCCTTCCCTCCCTCAAGTCTCTCGCAGGTGGCGGCTTCCAAGGAAACAGATACAAGGAGTCCAGGAAACAGTATACAAGTAGGGGGATTAAAACAAACCCCCCCCCGAACACGCAACCCTGCCTGCTTCCGGAGACTGAAAGGGGCAAAGGCCTACAGGATTCTGCCCCCCCCGACAGTTGACTCCCCCCCCCACACACACACACAGCTACATAGGATAGGCTTCAGGGTGAGGGCAGGAGGGAACTGCCGGGCTTCCCTCCGAAAAAAGTGGGGAACAGTTTAATGCAATTGGGGGGGGAGTTTCAATTGCAAAGAAGAAGAAGGGGGGGGAAAGGGCTCGCGTCTTGAAGGGAGGACGCCAGAGCCAAGACGACATCAGCCGAAATAGCTCAGTTGGGAGAGCGTTAGACTGAAGATCTAAAGGTCCCTGGTTCGATCCCGGGTTTCGCAGTTTCCTTTTTTTTTTTTTTTCTTGAGGGCTGTGTGTGTTGATTGTGTGTGTCGTGTTGTGTTGTATCGCAAAAAAACCTTCTTTTTGTACAGCACCCTGAAAAGAAGGGGGAGGGGAGGAGAGGGGGGCAGGAGCCATGCCTTCCTTCAAGCTGCATTGTGTGTGGTTTGTGTTTTGCAAAGCATACAAAGTTACGTGGGCTCTAGAGAATCTTTAGGTTGTCCCAAAGGCCCTTTTTCAGGAGACAACTGGACTTTCTTGGGTTTTTTTTTTTTTTTTTTTTTGNNNNTTTTTGGGTTTTTTTTTTTTTCTTTTGAAGACATTTTGCTTCTCATCCAAGAAGCTTCTTCAGCTCTGACTGGATGGTGTGGAATGGAAGGATATATACACCTTGCAGACAGCCGGTCATTTGCATCCTTTTGGAAGGTCATTGAGGCCACTTGGGGATTTAGCACTAATAGGAATGGATTTCCAGAGGGGAAAAAATGTCAGACCACAGGAACTATTTGCACTACTCAGGTGACCCTGAGGATACAGGTTAGCCTCCAAGTGGCCTCAACAACCCTCTAAAAGGATGCAAATGATCAGCTTGTCTGCAAGGAGTATCAAACCTTTCCTTCCCCACCATCCAGTCAGAGCTGAAGAAGCTTCTTGGAGGAGAAATAAAACATCTTCAAAAGAAAAAGAAAAACAAAGTCCAGTTACCTCCTGAAAAAGCACCTTTGGGACAACTGTGACCTGGATGACTGAGAATCTCTACAGACTGTACAGTTTGGGATGAACAGACTTTGAATGGTGTGGGAGTAGGAACGGATTTCCAGAGGAAAAATTGCAGACCATGGTTTGAAAGTCTCTTTACCGCAAGTGAAAGTGAAGGGACTTGGCAGACAGAAGAAAGATAGAGGACAGTAAAGAGTAAAAAGGGAAGCTTACAAGGTTGGGAGATATACCACACCAATATTAATAGAAGGGAATCTAGCAGCTGGAAGGTGACTGGAAGGTGTGGAGGATTTGGACTATTTCATTCAATTTTTATGCTGAA
>BHFT01033659.1:0-31560 GCA_004320025.1 Laticauda laticaudata
ATATATGTCGCGGATGTACATCGTACGCGGCGGAAAGTTCATCCGCTCACAAAGTTTTGTGCAGCTCAAAACTTCTTCTGCGGATGAAATTGCAGTGGACGGATGCTCGAGGGATAGAGCGTATGAAACACGTATTCAGGGAGTACACAACAGGGAGTACACAACGGATGCATAGCGTTTTCCAATGGATGGCAAGCTTTTTTTTAACGTTTTACATCCTCTTTGTAAGTGCAGTGGGACAGGGACTTTGAATACCAATTCTTCTCGCATTGTTAAGATTTATTTTTCTACAAAGTATGCACAGAGTTGACTCTTTATATCAGGGGGTATCAAACTCAGTTTCATTGAGGGCTGCATCAGGGTTGTGTTTGACCTTGGGGGCTGGGTGGACATGGCCAGAGTTGGTGTGGCTAGCGTGGTGTGGCTAGTTGGTGTGGCTAATTGGTGTCAGGGGCACCTGTGGTGGCTTGGGTGGAACTGGGGGGATTCTTCTGCAGCCCTCTGCCAGGAAAAACAGAACTTGTGGCCCTCCTGAGCTCCATTTTTATTGGCAGAGACACTGCGGTCCTGTCTTTTGCTGTTTCTAGGGTGGTCCTGTGGGCCAAATTTAAGCATCCTGTGGGTGAGATCTGGCAAGTGAACCTTGAGATTGATACCCCTGCTTTATATGATGTCAACTACAAGTAATGTTCCCTCTAATTTCTGACACATCACATGTGGGGAAAAGAATTGTGTAACTTTCCCAAATCAAATGTACAAATTTATGTGTTGCAATACAAATATGCAAGTAAATTGCAAATATAAAAATGGCAGCAATCATAACTTTATTTCTTCTAAACTTCTCATTTATTTACTTATTAAATTTATTATAGATGCCTGTTTTAAATGCAGTAATCCTAAACATCACAATAAAGCCAATAAAAATAATAAAATAATTATATCACACCCACACCCACACCCACACAAAGACACACATATATAGCATCACTGTTCCTTCCTGTTTGTGCTCCAGCTGATAATAGTTGATATTTTATAAGCATTTAAAATTTTTGTTTTTGTGAATGGGAAGGATTTGACATTGTATCGAAAGAAAAAAAATGTGAGGGGGGAGGATGGATAGTGCTCATAGTGCTCAGTCTATATCATAGCCAAGCAATCCTTGCTGCAGCAATTCAGCAGAAGTGGTGAACTTGTTCAGGATTCCCAGTGAGTTCCAAGCTTAGAATTTGATAATGACTGAATATATTACTACTATTTATAATTAATTTTGCTGGTAATCGACTTTATAAACATATATAGGTTTTATGAACAACATGCACACCTTAGAGGAAATGTAAGTTACCAGGGTCTTCTATGCTTTTTACTGAAAATAATATATAATTCCTTTAATGGAAGAATGATAGATTTGAGATTTAAAAACAAACTTGAGGATTAAATTCAACTTGCAAAACACTTTACAAATTGAAATTTTGCATGTGGACTTCTATATCCAGTTTGGGTTCTTGGAATCTAAAATTTTAAAATATTAGATTTTGCCTGATATATTAGATTATCCTAAATCATTTAGGACAGTGGTCACCAAACTGCCCACAGCCCACTGGTGGTCTGTGAGAAAATTTTGGTGGGCTGTAGCACACCTGTGTCTGCAACAGGGGTGATACCAACAGTGGATGGACTGATGCATGTGGGGAGGGTGGGTAGCATGTGGGAGATCGTGGCATCAGAGCCCTTCCCAGATGTTCCCTAGCCTGCAAGGAGATGGGGATGGGGGGGAGGAACCTCTGAACTGGTGCTGAGTAGTGGGAATATGATGTCTGGAGGCTGATGAGCCATGTGCTGAAAACCAGATGGCTGGCAGGGAAGTGGAGCAGTCCTGCAGTCTCTCCAGCAAACCCGTGTTGTTGCTACTGCCTCCTAATTCAGTGCATTGAGGAGGCCGAGCAGCAGCGGGAAGAGCACGGACCTCCTGAGCTACAGGAAGCAGCTGCCAGCGATGCCCTCAGATGAAGTTATTGTGAGGGGGAGGCTCAACTTCTCCCCTCAGGAGCTGCAAAGCCTCCTCCCACTATGCTTCTCTTCCTCCTCGCCAGAAGCGTTCACACGCCCAGTGGGAAGGAGGAGGCTTGGTGTGTACCAGAGGGGCAGTGAGCGCTTTGAGGCTCCTGAAGGGGTTGAGCCTCACCCCTGCAGCATCTTCACCTGAGGGCATCACTGGCAGCTACTCGACCTCCTCGATGCACAGAAGCAGGAGGTAACACCAGTTCAGGGGTTCCTTTCCCCACACCCCCTCACAGGCCAGGGAACATCCAGGAAGGGCTTTGATGCCACAATCTCCTGCACATATCAGTCCATCTGTCTCTGGTATCACCCCTGTTATCCTACCACCCCGCAAGCCATCTGGTCTTCAGCATGTGGCTTGTCAGCCTCTGGACATCAGATTGCCACCATCCAGCACCAGTTCAGAGGTTCCTTTCCCCCTGCCCCCACCCTTGGGGACAGAGATGAGGGGGGGAAGAGAGAAAAAAAAGAGAAAGAGGGAGAAATGGAGAAAGAAAAAGGGGGGAAGGAAAGAGAGAGATGAGAGAGAGAGATAAAGAGGGAGAAAGAGAGAGGGAAGAGGAAAAGAGATAAGAGAGAGAGAAAAAGAGATGAGATATTCTGGTGTTTGGTTTTCTGTGGGAAACGGGTACAAATGACTCTTTGAGTGTTTAAGATTGCGGAAACAGGCAGCCAAACTAAGTGCCTGAAGGACCCCCATCCTGTCAGTAGGAGGCACTTCAGCGAGTGGCACTCTGGATTCATATTAGTAGTGTGCAGGATTTAAAATTATGAATTTGGTGGTCCCTGAGGTCCAAAAGGTTGGCAACCCTGATTTAGAAGGATCTAATAATGGGACTTCCGGCTGTTCTTCTGATGGCATTGGAGGTAAAAACCTGCTTCAAGCTTTCCCCGTTGGAGGGCTCAGAAAGGAACCATCGCCATCCTGTAGGGGTGGTGAAGTAAAGAGGGGCACCTTGCAGGTGGAGGAGAGCCGCATCTCTCCTCCCTGACTTGGAAAATCTACCTCATCCGAAGACGAGGAGCAGCGACAGTCAGTCAACATGGCTGCCATCAAACCAGGGACAGTTCAGAGTACCTAAGAAAATGCAGGAGTGAAGAGAGCAGTGAATAGAGATTGTTACTGGGTGAGATGATGATTCTTCTATTTAAAAATTAACTTCAAGAAATAAAAAATCTGTGATAAGAGACTCTAAAAACATAATTGTTTAGGCTGCGAAAAAATAACTACTTTGGAGATTTTTGTTGAAAAGCAAGTTGAGAGTGCCATCTACTGACGAAAGGAAAAGTGACTCCTAGACTTCAGGAGAGTAACAGAGGAAGTAAAGAAATTTCCATGGAGGGCTGTGACTTTTAACTTTTTGTTGTCTCACACTTACCAGAGGTGGAAATAAGAAAGTCATTTTATAAAAGAAACTCTGGGAAACCAGAATAAAAAACTAAAATTATAGAGCTGAGTTAAAGAAATTGGAAAATAATTTGGACTATTAGAATATGGAGTAAATGCTGGAACTGGCTCATTTAAATCATTGACTCTGCTTTGTAAGAAATGGATCTTGATTGAAATTAATATCTGCTGAAAAAAAGGCAACATCAAAATTTGGGAGGAGAGTGCTATCTACTAATGATTGGAAAACAAAGCATACTCCTATAACTTCAGATCTCTTTTGAAATATTTGATATTTAGTAGTTCTGATCTTTAACTGTTTATTGCCTTATGCTTACCAGAGGCAGAAATAAGAAAGACATTTTATAAAAGAAACACTGGGAAATTAAAATAAAAGGCTAAAACTACAGACTTAAAACATTTGGAAAATACCTTGGACTATCAGAGTATTGAGTAAATGTTGGAATTGGCTCATTTAAACAATTGACCTTGTTTTGAAAGAACAGATTGAGTGAAAGAGACATTTTATAAAAGAGACTCTGGGAAGCTAGAATAAAATTAAAATCACAGAGCAGATTTAAAGATCTTGAAAGATACCTTGGACTGTCAAGAGTACTGAGTAAATGCTCAGCTTGGCTTATTTAAATAATTGATTTTGTTTGAAAGGAATGGAGATTGAGTGAAATAAACATCTGTTGGAAAAAAGGCAGCATGGAAATTTGAGAGGAGAGTTCCACCGACTAAGGACTGGAAAATAAACCATACTCCCATAATTTTGGACTCTCTGAATCAGATTGAGGCATGATTCCACTTTTTTTGCTACTATGTCTGGAGTTGAAGGAACAACTGTGGAAACTTTTGAATGAGACTTTTTTGTTGTTACAAAATGTGATGGATTTGATTTGACAGGATGGATGAGAAAATGGAAAATATCTTGCAGAGAACAATGAATAAAGACCAAAGTGCCCATGAATTGGTGGAACCAACAGAAGATTGGATGAAATGAACTTCTTAAACCAGCAAATGGAACATGAACAGGAAAAGAATATGGATCAGAAAAACAAGCAAATGAAGCAATAGCTTGATGAAGAGGAAGACCAAATAAATGGCAAGCAAGAGGAGCAGAAAGAACAGATGGATTGGCCACATCAACAGAGAAACCAAGGATGGGAGCAAAAAATAGGACTGACAAATCAGCTAATAAAGGAAAAAAGACAATAAAATACAGATAAATCGACAATTGGAGAAACAGGAATATATTTTTGGTAAGGAGATTGGGACATTGGCAGATATTTGGGAGAATTAGCACCATGCTGTTGTATTGGGAGGAAGGTCTAGATTGAATTAGGAAGACAAGATGAAGATAGAGATAAAGATGAGTATAGGAGGAGAAGAGATGATGGATAAAAAGAATTGCCATTTAAATATTGAAATCACCTGATCGTAAGCTAAAGGAGGCAGAAATAAAATTACATAAGGGAAATATTAGAATATAATTTTTTATAGAATGAATAAAAATAATAGAAAGATAAGTTTACAGATGTTAGGCATTTCCTTTTATGTATTTTTTCAAATAATATGAGTATTACTTAAATTTGATAAATGTGAGATTACTAATGTTGTTAGCTTGAATTGGATCAATATGAATACTTAGAATTAATTTTTTACTTATATAAAGAAAGCTTTATATATGTCCTATTTCTTTTGAACAAGAAAGACATAGATGAAGATAGAGATAAAAATGAGGAGTTAGGTTTTTTTTTTTTAGTTGATGTATGNTGAGGAGTTAGGTTTTTTTTTTTTTAGTTGATGTATGCTTAAACAATATAATGAGGGTTACTTAATTTCTACAAATGTGATAGAGATTACTTATATTGTTGTGAGGAATTGGATTAATATGAATGATACCCAGAACCAACTCTGTTCGCGCACAATATGGATGTATATTGGAAAAAAAATAATAAAAAATACATCTAAAAAAATAGAAGCACCTAATAATTGTTTGTTCTGTTTGATGTTCTTTGTCATTTTGATTACTTTTGTTACTTATTGATTTTTAATAGTTAAATTTGATATATTTATTTTTATATATGATACTAATTAAAAGTTACCTTGAAAATCCCTGTTCCATTTTATATAGTTTGTAAAACTTTCTTTCCTTTTTTTAAATTTATTTTTTACATTTTAATTATAAGAATACAACATGGTTCATCCGTTCTGGCTTTACAATTGTTATATACATATAAATTTTACTTCACCATTTACAATCCTCTTGTTTGATACATTGTTTACTAATTATTCTAATCATCACAGCTAGTTATATTCTGACCTTGCCTCCTTCTATGCAACCACTGATAGAATTTATTCCACGTTCCATAGTACTCAGATTCCCCCTTGTTTTTTAATTCTAGGCTTAATCTCTCCGATTCTACACAGGCCATAATTTTCTTTTATCGCAATGGCAATAGCAATAGCACTTAGACTTATATACCACTCTATAGTGCTTTACAGCACACTCTGAGTGGTTTATGAAGTCAGCTATTGCCCCCAACAATCTGGGCCCTCATTTTACCAATCTCAGGATGGAAGCCTGATTCAACCTCAATAAAAATGTAAATAAAAAATCTGTTTTTTTTTTATTAATTGCATTTGAAGCTATCTTTTAAAATAAAATAAAAATGTCAAATCAACCAACCAAACAAAATAGCCAGTTGTTTTTCAGTAAGTTTATGTGTAAATTAGATGTTCAATTTCAAGGAAACAACAGTCATGACACATTGTGAACAGATATTTTGATTATCATTATGCTTGTTTTTCAACAATGATTCTCAGGGAAGATTTGACCATTTTGTTCAACACATTTTATAATTCCACAAAGTATTTTGTGACACAATAAGCAATCCTACTAATAGACTCATTTTGTTTAGGAATAAAAATCGGATGGTGTTTAACCAGAAATGAAAATGTTCTTGTGTTTCCATCTAATTTACCTACAGGTATTGTAGATGGTAGGGAACAATGGGCCATGCAGTGAAGTATTTGGTTATATATCTGAGAATCATGTGGGTCCCATGCATTTGGTGTCCATTTTTTAAAAATGTGATTATAGTTAAAAACACTTGTAACAATTAGTTTTTAATAAAACAATAATTTAGATTCCATATATAACTATTTTATACTTTTGCATCAGTAGTAGGCACCTTGATGTTTTTCAAAATATTTACCTACTACTGATGCAAAAGTATGAAATAATTATATGAAGAAATTGTCAGGTATCGTAAGAAATAATCATGTGAAATGTAATCCAAAATATATATTCCTGCTTTAGACCATAAAAGATAGCTACCTAACATTGTTGGGTTGGAGGCCCTCTAACCCCCATTTTAGCTAATAACTAATTAGCTAATAACCCCCATTTTAGTTTCCAAGCCCTGAATTTCAGTTCCAGTGATCATATAATAGCATGATTTGATAAAGGCTTTTTTGTGAATAATCATGACTTTAACTAGAAAGAGCCTTTATTGTTTTGGGGAAAAATGTGGACAGGTAAAAACAAAAAGAGATGAAATATAGTGTATGAGCTCAATTAGTTTTGACTCTGACATTATTAAAATAGTAATTAAATTTGGACACAGAGTTCTACTGAAAGGAATCATGATTCAGGATTTTTTTTCTTTTCTAACAGTTTCCTTGTATAACTTTGATAAGACCAAGCAGTGTATTGGCACAATGACTATTGAGATAGACTTCCTGCAGAAGAAAAGTATTGACTCAAATCCCTATGATTCAGACAAAATGGCAGCAGAGTTCATCCAGCAATTCAATAACCAAGCATTTACAGTTGGACAGCAGGTTTGTGTTCCAATGGTTTTATACATTTGTGTGTTTCTCATGTAGCAATAACTTTTATATTTGATGCCAAGATGTGAATAATTATGAATGATAAGTTTCATGCACTTCCTTTTATATTGCAAATAATAAAAGGTCATCTGTTAACATATACTTGTTCTATTTTTTTTTTTTGTAGGCTACAAACTTTTGGGGATTATTTTGGGCTCTTGATGCCTAGATGTAGGCAACATTTTTAAGGACATCACTTAAAAAGATGTTGATCGATATAATAAGTTATTTATACAACCAAAATATCTCAAGCAATCCATGGAATTCTGAAACACTTGTTGGAGAAGACCTGCTTGCCAGAATCTTTTGCCAAATTTATTAGAGCAGAAATCATAAGATACTCGGTTGACCATTTGTAGAGATGGTACAAGACAAGCTATATATTTATTGTAACCATTAGATAGCATAATAATTGCAATAGAAAATAAAAATAAGTTATATTTTTATAATTTCTTAAAATTATTTTTGTTGCTAAGTGAAGAGATCAAGGAATATATAATAATTGTTTTTTTCTTCTGTTCAGTTGTGTTTGATTCTCAGAGACTTCCTAGAGGTTTTTCAAAAATAATTTGCCATTACCTCCTTCCTAGGGCTGAGAGAAAACGATTTAGCTGGCTTTGTGCCCAACGTGATTAGTAATGCAGAATAGAAGAAAACAGTGTACAATTGGTGTTGGGTTTGAAATTGAAAAACAATGCCTTCCAGATACATTCAGGTGATTACTTCCAAAGTTCCCATTGAATATGAAGAATACTCATTGGAGTATTTCTATAATCCAAAACTTGTTTTCTTAATTTGGACTATAATATCATCAACAACATTTTTCTCTACCCACAATAGTTAATAATAAAGATGGATGAATAGATAGACTGTATGATATAAGACACAACCTGATAATGATTAAAAGAGGCATGAAGAGACTTTTACTCAGGGATATGATATTTCAGCAATTTATGCAAGCAGCCTCGACTTACAACCACAACTGAGCCCAAAATTTTTGTTGCTAGGTAAATTTTGCCCCATTTTTTGATCTTCTGTGCCATTGTTGTTAAGTGAATCTCTGCAGTTGTTAAGTCAGTAATATGTTTGTTAAGTAAATCTTGCTTCCCCATTGACTTTGTAAGAAGCCCACAAAAGGGATCACATGACCCAGGGACACTGCAATTGTCATAAATATGAGTCAGTTGCCAACATCTGAATTTTGTTCATTGTTTGACTATGGGAATACTGCAATGCTGAATATATGGGAATACTGCAATACTGAATTTTGTTTGACTATGGGAATACTGCAATGGTTGTAAGTGTGAAAAATTGTCATAAGCCACTTTTTTCCAATGCAATTGTAACTTTGAATGGTCATTAAATGTACTGTTGTACGTCAAGGACTGTCTGTACTTCTGCTTTAAAATTTGCAGATCAGGAAAGGCCCTGATCTTCATAGCATGTATCTTCTGGTATCTAGGATAAATCATATCACCCAATTTTGTATGTGGAACATTCGTTGTCTGTCCTGTTATATTATCTGAATGTGCATTTCTCTTTACTCCTGCAGCTTGTGTTTAGCTTTAATGACAAACTTTTTGGCTTATTGGTCAAGGACATTGAAGCTATGGATCCTAGTATTCTTAAAGGAGATTCTGCCACAAGTAAAAAACAGAAGGTAAGTTGCATAATTGAATATGCATGTAGTCTTAAGACAAAGATCATGACTTAAAAACTGGCAGCTGAACTTTCAAGTCCCAGAATTTGGGAAAGGGCACTCTTTGTGGACTTCTTGGAGGCACTTTGGCCAATCTTCTGTTGATTGTATCTGAATATCTCATTTAACTGATAAGCAGCAGGTTGAGGGGTTCCTAGCATTCTCCAAGACTACATCTATTGAAATTTGGCAGAAAAAAATGCAGTCTTGAGAACTTGATTTTCTTACAAAACAAGCTGGCATGTTAAGAAACACCCTTCCCCCAGAAAGATGAAAAATGGTCTGCAGATTTCAGATCCTCCTGATTTGGGGTTGTCATCACCATGTGTCTGAAATTGTCTGAAGTCTAAATAAAAGACATACCCAAACAAAGTAATTACTTGATTTTTAATTTTTAAAGGGGAAAAACTTTACTATTTCGCGAACTAATATTTCATTAAGTGAACCATGCACAACTATCATAATCTTAGTTCTTAGACTAAGAGAATTTCATAACAATGAAAATCAAACCAACCTTGAGAAATTGAAGAAATAATACTGAAAATCAACACTTTAAGAAAGAGCATATGGCCCAATAAAACTTCTAAAAAACAAGATCAAATCCTAAGTGTCAAATGTATATCATAGAAGTGTCTAATGTTTTAAGGTAACATTATCATTAAATCAGTTTTAATTTGTCAGATATAAATATGGCAAATTCTGTTTATTTTGTTCATTATTATATTAGAACTATTCTATTCCCACTTAAGTCATTTCCCATTTTGAGTATTTTCTGCATCCACCTTCTGTGCTAGCAGCTGTTTTCCTTTCTAGAACCTTAGATGCTGATCCTCTTCCTGTTTTCATGGTTTGATCAGAGAGCAGATAATCACGAATTAGTCTCCTTTGACACATGCTGTTGAAAATAGCGTGAAGGCAGAATGCCAGTTGGATTAAAATAACTTTATATTCTGCTGTTGGCCAATTTGTTTCTTGCCTTCTGCATCTCAAGGGGAAATATTGAAAATGTCATTATTCCTAAAGGCTTTTATTTGTGTATTTTGTTTCCATGCTTAGATTGAAATTGGTCTTGTTGTGGGAAATAGTCAAGTTGCATTTGAGAAGGCTGAGAGTTCTTCTCTCACTCTTATTGGTAAGTCTAATGATGAGAAATAGTTCTGGATTCCAACCAGAAGTCACAAAAGTTATTAATCCATTTTAACTAGTCTGTCTCCCCATTTATATGGGCTTAGTAGTAGTAGAAGTCTAGTTCATTTTTTCTGATCAACAAATGTTATTAAAGGGGATAAGCTTTTAGGAGCTACAAAACATCAAATACTTTCCTGAAGACACTGTTCTTTAACCAGAGGTACTTGGTTTAAGAAAAACAAGAATATAGAAAAGAGTTGGTAATGATTAGATAGAAAGGAAAATTACAGTTTTTGAGCCTTTAAAAGAAGCATGGAAAAAAATTCAGTAGCCAGAAGTATATGGAGAGATGTCACCCACTTAATAATGAAAGATCCTATAGCCAGATCATGAGAATGTGAACCCAGTTACTTTTCATTGGCATTTACAAATTTTAGATACCTTTATTAGCTTAGATTCTTAGGTAAATCTACTTTAGTCACACTTCTTTGAACATATATATTAAGTGAATGGTAGTTAAATACATTTATTTCCTTTTTAAAGTGCCTTTTAGAAATTTACTCCTTTTCAGTATACTACAATATTTTTTAAAAAATGTGCATATTAAAGAGATGCATTAGGAGAAAAGTTGGCAAAAACAAATACATCATGGGAAGTAGGTATTAAAATGCATTTGTATATATGTATATGTATGTAAAAGCACAACTACAATGACGTGAGATAATACCCGAACGAAGCTGAACAGCATCCATGTAAGTACCTGCAAAAACTTAAGAAAACAAGTATATGCATATATCTGTGAGTCAGACTTTCACAAAACTGAAACAACTGTAAAAGTCTGACTCACAGACTAACACAATACAGAAGCCTGATGATGGCAGATGAGATTCTGCCGAAACGTTGCTACAACTTTAAAAGCACAATTACAGTGATGTGGGAAAATACCCGAACAAAGCTGAATACCATACACACACACACACACACACACATACACACACACACACATATATTTCTTCACAGATATACTGACTGTTGTATGTTGGCACTGCCAATTGTTCTTTTACAGCTTCTCTATTGATCATGTACAATTGTATTCCATCCTGAGGGGGCTTCTTAAAATCCACGACATTGATGCTTATGATCTATACATACCTCATTTTTTATCTCAAGGTGGCATATACTGTATAGTATTCTTCTAATCTTTTCTTCCAAGCAAAATCATTATGGATGGGAGGGCTGAAAAACAATGATAGCCCTAGATCAGTGAGTCTGCCTGACTGAATGAGGAATCTAGGTTTCTCAGATCTTGATCTAACTCCTTAACCATTATATTACGTTTTGGCTAGACAATTCCTCTCTCTGCTGCTTTTTCAGATGACAAAAATCTACATCACTGATGACCCCTGGGGTAGTCATTCCTTAGAAACTGATTGATAAATGAGGGATTTTCTATACTTTATTTTATTTTTTTCATTTGGATGTGGGAAATTCCTCCCTCTCTAACTTCTGGATTTATTATATGCACTATGTCGTGCCTAGGATAAAAGGATGATAATCTAGATCTTCCACTAATCTGATATTTTAGGTTGACAGAGAGTTTCTTTGAAGGATTTTATCAGAGCCTGGGAACCATCTATAGATGTTTTTATGATTACATGTTATATGTTGTATAGCATTATAAATGTTGCATTTTATGACAACTTTATATTTTAAATCAATTTGTGGAATATTTTTGAAAACTTATCAACTTAATTTAGCAGAAACTTGCATTGTTTTGTAAGTTCTACCAATTTTGTTTGAATTTGCTTTGTTATAACTGATTTTTTAGATTAGAGAATGCTTGTGGGATTTGATGGTTAATAAAAGATGCATTGTGGAATGGAAGAAAAACCGTAATTGTTTTGCTGTCAGAGTTTCAAATACCACTCATGGCCAGGATGTGGCAGTATTGAATAAGAAAAATAAAATGGAAAAACTGAGTGGTTAATTTTGCTCCTTCTTTGGAAATAACATAAAATATTGCAGCTTAAAAGCTAACCATTTACCTTAATTCTCTTAATGAATTCCCCTATGACCTTCCTGCACCTCTTTCATAGACAAGAGTAAATAGCAGTGAACTCTCTCCTCCTCAGAATCTAGACTAAACTAAGAACATAATCCTTATCTCTCCACCCCCCAATACCTTTGATTCCAGGATATATGGCTTCAGGTCTCCATACTTTCCTTCCTGTCAATTTATACAGCCCCTCATAATCAAAGTCCTATCTGTGGTCTTGTATTTCCCCATTTTTTTTATTCTTTGTTTCCACTTTTCTGTCATTCTTGTTTCCACTTTTCTGTTGTTCAAATCCTTGTAGCTTGCAATTGCCCATTCACTGATCACTTTTTTTTTCTCTTGACCCCAAAGCCATTAGTCTATTGCTATCTAGATCTTCTGACATGGTTATAGGGTACCATTGTCCAATATGTTGCACACAATAACAAAATACTTCAGCAGAGTTCCTGTTTCACTCCCTCTAGGCCTTTTAGAGAAACTAACATGCCAAAGGCCAGTGTAGCTTTGCATGCAAGAAAATAGATGCCAAAATGCAGCCATATGAAGTAGGAAGAATGTGTGTGGCATGGAGACTGTAGAGTGCTAGGAACAATGAGAAATAGAGAGAAAGAAAGAAGTGCAAAAAAAATTAGAACAAAAGAAAGAAGTGGTGAAGAAAACAGTGATGTCATATATATGTGGATTCCCAGAATGGATTTTGTCAGATTCCATCAATCCTCACAGCACAACTGTCCAAAGCATTCTTCCCTTTTTCTTATCCTTATTTCTTACCTACTTTTTCTTCACTCTTATTTGGGCTCATGTCAGCTCTTAGTCTTTTTACTTTTAATCCTTTATTCCCCCTAGATTCTAGTGCCTGGTCTGAATCATTTATCTGCTCTTTTGTGAGAATATAGTAAAAATATTATTTAAAAAGCTTGACAGACTTTGCTGTATAAATAAATTTCAGTTCCAAGGATTCTTAATGTTGACTGAAAAATTCTGGGAGGTGAAATCCACACCTTAAACTAGATCTCCAAGTTCAAGAAGCCTGAATGGAAGGTAGAAGAGGGGAAGTACATTCGCAAGGTCTGAATAGCTCATTAGAACTCTGAGCCATTTGCAACAGGCCAGCCAGCATTCCTGATTCCAAGTGTTGTAGAAACAATGTTCTCTCTTGTCTTCAGTTATTTTATTCAAATTAAGAAAACAGATTTTTGTGTGAAGGCGATGAGCTCTATCAGTTTAAAGCACGTTTAAACATAGAATAATAGAATTGGAAGGGATCTTGGAGATCATCTAGTCCAACCCCCTGCTCGAGCATATTTCTGGGCCCCAGAAGAGTTACCATGTTGCAGGAAAGAATTTAGAGTTATGGGTTAATAAACAGGCATACATAAGATGATGCATATTATTGCAGTATGGGTTTTTAAAATTTCTTTTCCCTTTAATATTAAGAAAATTGTGGGACTGATTTTTAATTCTAATTTGTTTACAGAATGGATTGGTGAAATGATAGACATGATCTAGTTTACCAATAGCTAGTATATATTCTGTCTAGAAATATATAAGTAACTTTCTGTGTGCCAGTTAGAATGATTTGTAGATAGAATGATTAGATATTCTGGCCCCTTGATACATAATAGCTAAATATAACCTTTCCTCCCATCCTCCTTTCATTCATTGAGAAAAATATATATTTTACCCTTTTCTAATTTCTTAAAATTAACGGATGATAATGTTAATTTATAAACTTCATTCAGATTTTTGACAGTTACTAATTACTATTTCAAATTAAGTCATTATTGGAAACAAATTGTTGATGGAATCTCCTTCACTTGCAAAAAAATAAGGGTGTTATGCCTATTATAAACTTATTATGCCTCTGTCAATCTCCTTATGCCAAAGTATATGGTACATGAACTAGAGTTCGTCTCTGAGGGAAATGAGGTGGATAAGAAATATGAAAGAAAGAAACAGAGAGGGAGGGAGGGAGGGGGAGAGAGAACATTCTTTATTTCTGCTTTAACCTCAAGTTAATCATGGACAAATTTCTAGTTTGGTATTGTTAGAATATTATTCTTAGAGGAAAGATGCTAGAATGATGAAAAACACAATTGCTTAGATGACTACAGTGCTCTGTAGTGTTTTCAAACATATTTCCAAATCTATGAAATCTAGAAAATTGGTTCTAAACAGAAAGGAAAGTATGATTTCTATGTATTTGAATAATCTTTCATAACTTGTCATATCATGAGCAAATATCAAAAGTTCAACATGATGTATTGGTCTGTCCCAATTAAAAAATATAGCAAATCTAGTGTAAGCTCTGTGATATATTATTATATGATTCTGTGACATTATATCTTATTATATCCTTGACTTGTAAAAAAGCAGAGAAGAATCTTTAACTATCCAACTTAAAATAGTGCTTTCTGCTTGCATGAAATTATACATACGTATATTATTTATTAAAATACAAGAAAATATAGGGATGAAAACTTGGCTAACTAAATTCTTGTTAAGCCTGAAAGGTATATGTGTGTTTTGTTTGTTTGTTTATACATGCAAAGACATTTTAGACAAGGGCTATATTTTCTAATATAGTGAAGTATCAGCAGTCTTTCAATATATTCTTAACTAAATGAGTTTGAAATTCTTAACTCCTGTTCTTAATGAGATGTTTTATGTATCAGATATATGTAATAGTGTATTTGAAATTTATCAGCCATCTGTAACAGTTCTTATTGAAATTATTGGTCTTGAATTTTCTCTTTTGTTCTATAGGCAAATCCAAAACTCGGGAAAACCGTCAATCTATCATCAACCCTGATTGGAATTTTGAGAAGATGGGTATTGGAGGTCTTGATAAAGAATTTTCTGACATATTCCGAAGGGCGTTTGCCTCTCGAGTATTCCCACCCGAGATTGTGGAGCAAATGGGTTTGTACCAAACAAAAATAAGTAGATGTTATGATATTATATGGTCCCATTGCATATCACAGAAATTACAGCCCTGCCCAAAGGAACACAATAAGGGCCAATGCAAGGATGAAAATATGAATTGAGAGAAATTGAATGTAAAAACTGCCATAGCAAGAAATGTACAAAAGATTGATGCGATAAGAAAACTAAAATATAATTTTCCCACAGCTTTAGGCTAGGTAAGATCAATAAAAATAAAATAACCTTTTCAGTGTTCCAGTGCAAGTGAAATTACTTTTTATGTAGGCTGTTGATACAAGCTGGACGATAGTATGTTCATTGCACAATCAACAGGTGCTCTAAAGCAGCGGTTTCCAACCTTTTGAGCCTCCATGGAGAGAGGTTTTCTGCAGACCAGAGGAGTGTGATTTCATGCATTGCCTGCATTCTGCAGATGGGTCTTTCTCATTGCATGACCCAGTTTCTGGCATGCCATGGCCCAGTACGGGCCCATGAACTGGGGGTTGGGGACCCCTGCTCTAAAGCTTTGAAATATATTCAATCTGCCAACATAGCCAATTCAATGTTTGATTAACTCTAAAGTGTTTATGTAACAAGAATTAAAAATTTCATTCAGCTGAATTGAAGACTTAAAAAACTCCTCCTATCTATTTAATCATTTTCAAGTCACTCTAGGGAAATGGACAGGATTGGGCAAACTGTTTTCTTCTACAAAACAATTCAAGTAACAAAATGAAGAGAAAATTATACCATTTTACTGTTCTAGGACAGTTTCTAGATTGACTATTCTGCCAGCTTAAATGTCTGATGATCCAAATATACTTCTTAATTAAAACTGGAAACGTGCCATTGTAATGCTTCAGTATGTTTCATTTTAAAGTGCAGTGAAGAACATGAGAGAGCCAGATTGATATAGTGGTTAAGGAATCAGGCTAGAAACTAGAAGACCGTGAGTTTTAGTTCTGCCTGGGCACAAGGCCAGCTTGGTAACCCTGAGACTTTTCTCTCAGCCCTAGGAAAGAGGCAATGGGTAAATCACTTCTGAAAAACCTTGCGAAGAAACTGCACGGACTTGTCCAAGCAGTCTTCAAAAATTATAGAATGGAAGGGAGGAAAATACAAGATGTGGTAGTGATACAGAGGGCAGCCATTCCTTGTTTCATGGAGTTCTTCCTCAACCAATTCACACTTCTTAAATTTCTGTTGGCCATTGATTGAGTAAATTTTTCAGAAGTCAGCAAACTTGTGACTTCCTGACAGAAGATGATGCAGATTGAGTCTCTTGTAGCCTAAATGCTTGTTTCCCCAGACAAACTACAGACTTTTTCAAGTAGAGAAGTTGCTTTTTACTAAGCATTTACTAAGCTTTCCATTCCAGTTCCATTTTCTTTTCGACAGGCTCCTCCCTTAGGCAAGAGAAGCTTATCTGAAATTTGAAGAAGAGGGCTGCTTTCTGACACCCATCCTTTTTCTCTGCATTAGTTATAACTTGCTTTTCCAACTATATTTCAGAGTTCAAATGCCAGGTTGACATCTGTTCAGGTTTACTATAATAATTCATGAGGGAAAAAGAGAAGAAAAAAATTTGGAGTCTGTGTATAGCAGGAGAAGATCTTTTCCCTCTCTGTGTTTTCCTTACCTTTCTCTGTTCTTCTGTCTCACAAATGAAAAATGATAAATGTGCCAGCTGTATAGCCTGGCGGGATTGATCATCTGCATTAGAGTTTGCTTCAGAATAGGATTCTCTAACTCTTCCATTTGTAAAATGAAATGGAGAAAAAACAGGAATATAAATCAACTTTACTTTGCCGAATCCACAGATATATGCCTATTGTGAGGCAATAGATGTGGACTGGTAGAATTTGGAGGTAGCTTTCACCCTGAGATCATCTAGCCTACCTTTGAAGTGAACAGTTATATTCAAGAATACAATATGAAGAAACAAATTTATTACAGTGAAGAAGCTGTGTTGACTCCTCTTCCCAAATGCCAAAGGCATTAGTTGGATTTTATTAGTTGGATTTTAACAACAAAATTAGGAAGCTTCTGGCTTTTTTAAGGTTAATCTATGCATAATGGAAAAAGCTAGGAGTGTCTAATGATGAAATTCTTACTGCAAGAAATGTAAATGTTTAAGGTATATTAGGTCTCTTCATCATTTCCCAGATTATGTGATTTTTGTTGCAATTTTTATTTATTAACACAGAACCTTGAATATTTGTGAATTAAGGTCCTTATTTATCATTTTAATGATCTAATCATTTAAGGAAATAAGGATCTTCCTATACATAATACCCAGATACATAATAAATACCTTTACATAATTTTCATAGCTGTAGCTTCTAGGAATGTTAATAAATAGTGCCACACCATAAACCTGAGTTAATGAATGCAATACCTAATGGGTAAATATTGTAATTAACTCCAAAATAGAATGGACATGTTTACCAGCTTACTTGTATCAAAGAAGTGTATGATGAAAAATGACACTAGATTTAGCTCTGTATTTTACGGTAAACATCCATGCTAGATTTTTAAAAGCTCTAGAAAATTGCTAGCAATTGTGGATCAATGATATAAAATTTAAAATTCGATGGCTGAAAGCAAGGTTAAATGAATTGCAACCCATCAGTGTTGGTGGCCTATCCTGTAATCCTCAAGCACGTTTTGGGCTGCCTTCTCATTTCGAGCTTTTCGAAAGTTAGGCTGCTGGTGTGTCTCCTCTGCGGCTGTGATTTTGCTAAAAGCCTAAAATTACAGTAAATGAAATGTAGTTAAATAATAATAATAAAAAGCAAGCTCTCAGTCCCACTTTTGGGCTCAAGTTATGTTTAAAGATGTGCAATTTTTATTTTTAGCCCAGGGCTTTTCTCAATACGCATTAGGAATTCTTGCTTTAATCTGATTTTCTTTTTGTTTGCATTCCATCAGAAGAGATAATTGTTCTCCAGTTTGCATAAATCCTAGAGGGTCTATTGGTTCCAATTCATCTTCTTTCATTGTCATTTTTCCTGCAGGTGGTCTTGGTTTTACTGTAGCACTGGAGGCCAATAGATATTATGCTTAAACACTGTAATCACTAGAAAGAGCCACTGTGCATGTAGCTATTATCTTGTCTGCTTTAGAATAAGTTTATTTGCTCTGACTCTAGTCAATGGATATGAGTGATATATAAGAAGGCCAGAAATCTCCAGAACATTATTAAAAAATAGTTACAGAATTTTATTTTCAATACATTCTATAATATTGTCATTTTCACTCAGATTCAATGTATTTCATGGACCAAGGTCATGTATTTGTAAAAGCATTTGGGACTTTCAGTCTGGAAAATAGTTTCCTTAACTATGCAACTTGTGGTTTTCATTTTAATTCTCACTTGCAGTCATGCCTAAATACGAAAAGTACATGTGCTAACATCCAATACTTGCAGTATTCTCCACATCTCCAATTTGTCCTATCTTGCCTTTCACAATTGATATTTGAAGTATAATCTTCAAACTTGCCTCCTTTTGCTTATGAAACTCTGTAAGCTGTTACAGAAATGATGTTGTTCGAATTCTAAAATTTCTTGGCTTTCTCTCCTCTCCATATAAATATCTGTGACTTCTGTGAGCCAAACTGTTAAAGCAGCTAGCCTGAACTTTATACCCTTCCAGGCCTATTATTTTAACTATATATCCCATAGCCAAGTTATTGTGCCTAATAATTGTACGTTAACATTAATTCTTTCCCCAATGTGGTTTATTTCTGTTATACGAGTGTCACTTAGCCATGCATTAAACAATATGAGAAATGTGTCAGTTTGAGTGACTGGGATATTGGGAACTAAAGCAAAACAAATAATCCTGTAAGTGGCATTTCAGACTGGCATTTGCAAACTAGGTTAATGATGTGGTTATCTCCTTTTAATTTGTATCAAATGTCAAACTACTGAGAATGGCATACTGACTGACAACATTGTCTTTGGACCTTGTAATCTTTTTCTGTTATTTTGATGGCCATAAGTTTCCCATGTGAATTGTCCATTACTAGTGGTTTAGCAAATAATTAAAAACTGGTACCCTGTTTAAGGAGTGACCTTTGATCAGCAAATGAAGGTAAGCAGAGGCATTTAGGTACAACCTATCTTAAGGAAGAGGCTAAGTTTTAAAAGCTGTCTGTTAACAATGCTGACATTTGGATACACTGCCTGCTTTTCTCTCAGAAGGGAGATAAGATGCAAATGCAGGTAGTGCTAGAAGAGATACAGAGTAGCTTCATTTTGAAGTTTGTCATCACCTGTCTATTTGAAAAGAAGCCTGTCTTCATGTTTTCAGAATTTTCCATGTTAGCCAGGTGGGGACATTTTGTACAGAGACTGCTATTAGGTGCAGAGAGGTGAAAGTGTGGGGGAGGGCTCAGCTGTAGAGTATGTGCTTTGTATGGAGAAGGTCCCAGGTTTAATCTGTGGCATCTCCAGTTCCTACCAATCAGTTCTACTGATTTTTACGCTTGTTGATGTAAATACTAAACCCTGGATAGCCCTCTGATAACTGGTAGATTCAGAGGAGATGAAATATGGTTCTTTGCAATAATGAACAGTTTTAATTCTAAAAGGAGGTTAGGCAACTTTATGGGAGGAGAGGGAATAGGTTCAGTAGTACTTTTAAGCCTCAGATGGACTTTCCTATATTTAGAGATAATTTAGGATAATTTGATTTCATATGTTGCAGCTTTGAAAATTTGTATTGCTCTTTATCAAGGATGGTTTCAAAACCTTTTTTTTTTGTGCATATTCCCCATCATAATCAAAATTTATGAGATGAAGTAGGATTTGGGGATTGGGCTGCATGTTTTGAACATGCATATGTTCTGCTGGGTTAGCTCACCTGGTTTGTGCTATCATTTCTGAAGTTTCTGAATAGCAGTGCCATTGCCCATATAGCTGGAAAACTATAGGGGCTTTTGTTAAATACAGTTCCCGAGCCAATAAAACAAATACTTGTAATATTGGTAGATTATCCTTAATCATTATTTCAGAAGAATGTCATATGTAATGGCCAAAGATCAGAGCCAAAAAATATTTTTCCTCAGATCTCTTGACTAGATGGAGATTAGTTTTGCAACTAGTCTGTTTCAAAAACTGTAGCAGAGATTGATAACTCCCAAAGAATTATAATACTTTTATTGCTCAGCTGTCAGCAGCACTCTTTTCCTGAATGTTTAAATTTACCCTCTTCAGAATTAAAATTGATGTCAAGCTTTTAAATTTTATTCCTTTATATTATACAAATTAATTCTATAAATATCTTGGAAAGTTTATAAAAACAAGAATTATATGAAAAGGGTTTCGTTAAAATTCTGTTATAATGCACTTTGAATCTTAACCAATATAGAAGTGATAATCTACAACTAAAAACTATTAGAGAAAAACCAAGTGAGAACAAGTTAGTTGATATAGTTTATAATTGTGTTTTTTCAAAAAGACTTCTCCTGTGTAAAGAGATTTAGAAATTTCAAGGAAATTAAATGCACTGAAAAAATGTATACTTTCTGAGGCCCATTAGAAAAAAATATAAATATGTAGGTTAAAGAATGCTAGTTTGGTGTAGCGATTAGTGTGCCAGACTAGGAATCAGGAGACTTGGTACTATTCTCACTTTATGCATAACTCAAGCTGGATGTCTTTGGGGCAGTCACCCTTTCTCAGCCCTATGACAGGGCATTGTCAAATCACTTCTGAAAACCTTGCCAAGAAAAATGCAGGATTTAGTCCATACAGTCACCAGGAATCAAAAACTGTCTTGAAGGCACAAACAAAATAAAATAAATATTAGGTTTGAATATAAAAATTAGAAAATAAGGATATTCATCAGTGCTTCTTCACCAGTGCTTGCTAAATTGCTGTGTAATTTATTGATTCTGAAGTTCCACATGGTGTCTCATGAAGATGAAGGGACAAGAGCCATTTGAGTAATTTTGAAAGGTGGGATTTTTTGCATTTTTAATCATGAAAAAAATCAAGAATCTTTCCTTTGCAAAAAAGATAGCAGATCTATCAACACAGGTTATAGAATGTGAAGCAAGGCCACATCTAAACTGTAGAGATCTTTAGGCAAACTCCTCTAAGTAGATGCATTAACTTCAAAGGAACCTTTGATAATTTCATTTATTTTTTAAATGCAGTCATGAAGGGATAGCAAGAACACCTACAACTAATGGGAAATATGTATAAGAAAAGTAGCATACATTTGACACTAGCACATCTCTATTTATAAGAGCTATAGCTACAAAAGAATAGAACTGAATATGTGGATCAATCTTTAATGTAACAGGCCTAAGAATCTAATATTGGAATAGTAATCTGGTGTTCTCAGAGGTTTTGAATTTAAATCCTGATCAACCTGCTTAGTAGTATAAGACTGTGGAAGTTGTAGTATGAAACATCTGGTGAACATCAAGTTGTATATCTGATTTGTGCTCTAATAGTAATGGCTTATTGTTACACTGTCTTTAGCACTAAAAAGAAAAGTTTTCTTTTCTGCCAAGTCAGTTTCCTCTCCATTGAAGTTCTGTAGCATTGAAGTTTCTGCCAGAGTAAATTATTGTTGTCAGAGAGGATTAGTATGCATAAGCCCTTAAGAATTATTTTGGTATCATAATCAAATGAAAGTTAATATATTTGTGTATTGTACAATCTCTCAGTCATTCTAGTTACATGCAGTTGCTTGATAATGGCACACTCAAGTAGATGAGATTTTGGGTGTATCCCTTTTACCTTGCTGTCTTTGCAGTAAGAGGCTAGTATACAGCATCAAGGGATTACATTCACTGGCTTGTTTGGCAACAGAAATTCCCTAAACTTGTTTGTACAAAATCTGTTCTGACTTGTTCGTAGCTTTTTTGTAGCCTCTCTCATCTCAGCAAACTGGGATTCCCCTTTTCTGGCATCACTCATCATTCAAATCCCACCTCACTGATTTTTGGCTATACAAGAGATCATGTTCCCTATATGCTGAATTAACAGGTTCTTCTTTGACACTAATTTGACAAGGATCACCTTTAATTTATCACCACCTTGCTGGTTCATATGTATAACTAGTCTTTCACCTTCATTATTTTTCTCTTTCCTTCCCCCCATTTGCACTGAGTGTTTACTTTTCTGTCTGTCTTTCTCAGATACCTAAGAATTGACTAATAAATTTTTCTCTATCCAGCTCCCCATCAAGGTAATGGCGAAGCAGATGCATTAGAAAAAAATTACAAATGTCAAGAGTATGAGTCATAGCAGCCATTATTGGTTGCTATGACTCAGCCCATCTTAAAGTATTATTGCCTTGAAAGCCCACCTGAGCTAAAATTCAGAAACTTGGTATAATTCTATTAATTCATCTTATTTACTGAATTTGTATACTGTCCATTTCTCTGTCAAATGATTCTGGCAATACCACAAATATCAGAATAAAACAACATAGGATTAAAACATTAAAACATCTTCATCTTCAGAAAGATTTCAGATCTTGACTGCCACAAATAATTTTGACAGTGCTCCCCTTTAGTCATCTGCCAGTAAATTTATTTTATATCCTAACACAGGGCTGTCAACTCAAGGGCCAGATGCATCATGTGCTGGCCATGCCCATGCCCAGTTTAACGAAGGGAAAAAAGTTGCGATACATTACATAACCATGCCATGACAAATTTGACATTCCTGCGGTAACACATAAACATATTTTATGTTTGTGTTTTATTTACTACTTCATTACAATCATTTTGGTAATGCATGAAGCCTTGCATTACACATAAAAGAACAAACAAAAAGAAACTTATTGCCTTCCCTAAGCATTGGAAAAACTGGAAAATCTAAGCCAAATTCTGTTTGTGGTATGGCCCTGTCCACTTTTCTTCATCTTCTCACCTACTGCTGTTAAGTGTTGTACCTAGCATCAGAAGGTAGCCCACTCAGCTTAATCAATGTTGCTGTTTAGTACATTTGCTCTAGATTCAGATGACTAAAAATGACTAGAAACAAGATAACTCAGAAAGAATTTTTTAAAATAAACTTTATTTATTTTACAATTAAAATAGACCAACAACAAATACATAAATGTGAGAGAAAAAGAGAATAAAAAAGAATAGAAAGAAAAAGATAAAAAACAATTAAAAACATTTTCATTTTCAATAGTTTGTGAGACCTCCTTTTTATCTTTATTTTATGCCATATACACAATTAATCCTTACATACATCTGTATATCACTATTATGATTCTATCATATCTTCTTTTGCTTTTTATTGTGAAATCTATCTTTGAGCTATCCATTTGTACCAGCAGGTCCAGCTGTCATAATATATTGAAGTGTCTTTATCTTTTAATGCCAAGATTAGTTTGTCCATTTCTGCACAACTTAAATTTTTTGAATAATCATCTCCTCTGATGGAACATGAGGCTGTTTCCAACATTGCGCAAAAGCCAATCTGGTCACTGTCAAAATAATTCACTTTTTTGGCAGCTGTTTATCCCAAATAAAAAGGACTCTGGCTTAAATTCGATTTGTTCTCTTGTCATTTCCTCCAGCCAATTTCCAAATTTCTGCCAATATTTTTGAGCTTCTGTACAAGACCACCACATATGGAGGAAAGTTCCCTCTTTTTTTTGCATTTTCAGCAGTTCGGACTCATATTGGGGCGCATCTTTGCTAATCTCAAAGGAGGAAGGTGCCACCTGTAAAAACATTTTATAGGCATTTTCTTTGTATGCTACCGATTTTGTGATTTTGTTATTTCTACCCCAGACATTTTCCCATTCTGTTCAGGTGATACTACGTCCTATATTCCTATTCCAGGCTATCATGTTCCCTTTAACAATTTCTAATTCTACCTCTAATAAATAATTATAAAATGTTATTTTTTTTTGCCTGATTCTAATAAAATTTTATCTAATTGCTGGAATTTATTATTAATTCCTAATTCTTTCTTGTCCTGTTTGTATCTACTTTGATTTTGAAGATATGCCCACCGATCAATTTTTAATCCCTGATCTTGAAGGTCTTGCCACAATTTCAGATTTCCTTGCGTATCCAATAGCTCCTTATATTTAATCATTTTAGTAATATCTAGATTATTTGGGTGGATCATTGCCTCCACTGTTGAGATCCAGATTGGTATCTTTAAGTAGTGTTTTTTTCCGTATTTTCCTCCAAGTAGTCAATGATGAATCTCTGATTAGGTGTCTGTGAAAATATTCCTGGTGAGTTTTCCCAATATCCCATAAAAAAGCATGCCACTCCCTCTGTAAGTCATGGCCTTCTAAGAGTAATATTCTCTTATTGGTTAAATTCACCCATTCCTTCAACCATATTAAAGAGACCGCACTATAATACAACTCCCAATTTAGGAGTGCCAGCTCTCCCCTGCTCTTCATATCCTGCATTGCCTTTAAGTTTATTCTAGATTTTTTCCCTTGCCAGATGAATTTTGCAGTTATTTTGTTTAGCTCTTCAACTTTTTGTGTACATTAATTGGAATCATCTGAAATATATAGAGGAATTTTGAAAGTATATTCATTTTAATAGCAGCAATCCTGCCTAATAATGAAAGTTGCAGTTTGCCCCATGTTTCTAAATCCTTTTTTACCTGTTGCATCAATTTGTCATAATTGTTTTCCTTTAGTGTCTTACAATGTGCTGTCAGCCATATTCCTAAATATTTAACTTTCTTTATCACTTGTGGTCCCATAACTTCTAGTTCTAATTTCTGTTTTACTGTTAAATTTTTAGTTATTAATTTCATTTTCTTCCTATTAATTTTTAGTCCTGCTACTGCTCCAAATTGTTCTAATTCATTCATCAATTTTTGNCCTTTAATCCTTTTATCTCTGAGTTCTGTCTAATTCGTATTAATAGTGTTTCTAATGAGAATATGAAGAGCAGGGGTGAGAGTGGCAGCCTTGTCTAACTCCTTTTTCAATTTTTATTGAGCGGGTATATTCCCCATTTATTATAATATTTGCCTGTTGTGTATCATAAATAGTTGTTAAAATGTTTTCAAATTTAGTGCCTAAGTTCATGTTATAAATTTTTTTAATTAAAAATTGCCAATTTAAATTATCGAATGCTAAATATTAAAAGTAAAATTTATTAACGAACTTAAATAATCAAACTTTTAAATATAGTGGTGTTAACCTTAATACTGAAGAAGCTAGTCAAATCCCTTAAGAATATAATGGAGGTATAGTTATGATCTTGAAAGATTTACTGATTGTCAAATTTACTGAGAATTTCTAAAGTATCCAATAAATCATTCCAGCATTGGTTCCTGTAAGAACAACTTGCTAGCTATTGTAATAGAACTAGCAAAACAACATTTATTAAAAAGTAAGGTTATGTATAACAAACAAAATGCTAGATATTTTTTATTAGTTTTAAACAAGTTTGATGATTCAAGTAAAAACCTACGGGGGCTAATTTCATTCTTCTCTTGATATTTTACAGAGTAAATATTTTAGATGAACAAGTGGACAAGCTCAGAATGGAGAATCAAAACCTAATTTTAAAATTCAAGAACAAGTTGTGGAGAAGGTGGTCTCCTGAGAAAAATAATGATCTTAAAGGTGAGAAATATTTAGATGGCAATCCTGACATATTCTTTCAAATTAAAATTTATTAGAATTTTGAGACCAGATGTAAACAAGATACTGAATAAAAGGAATATTACTTTCATACCTGTGTGTGTGTATAAGAAAAAATCAATGGATTGTAAATAATAAAAAATAATGGAGTGTAAAAAATTAAAAACATAGTGATTCAAGTAAAAAAAAAAAGGGGGTAATTTCTGATTTTCATAATTTACAGAAAGACAACAGTAATTTCCAAACTGTTGTCAGAAACAGAAGAGCTTTGAATGAAGAACACAAAGCCTACGTTTTAAAATCTTGAAATAATTGAAAAAAAAGAGGTGCTCTGTAAATATTTTAAAGAAAGACTGGTCAGGTGAGAAATTTTGACAGAAACCCTGGTTTTCTTTTCCAGAATTTCATATTAAATAGCTCTATCTATGCAGGAGATCCATGGTTATACCCCACTAAGTAATATAGAAATTCCATGGGGAATGAATGATTTCACATGGTGTAAGAAGAATGTCTTCCACATCTTGAATTTGGCTCATCAATCTGCTTTCATTAAAGAATCATACATTTCCCATGTCACTTATAGAATATTGAAAAGTAGCTAAGGATTTCTGGGATAATGTCAGTTGAAAAACAAATAACAAAATAATCGCCCATTCTTGTTCATGAGTTTTCACTTTCCTTCTCTATTTTAATTAAATATTTTGTATTTGTTTTCCAAGCATTCCAGGAATCCACAGAAAATGTTGAAATGGGATATCCTGAAGAATTTGAGCAATATGTGACTGAGTGACTTGAGATAGCCTTAAATCACCACCACAGGAAAAAGCCTGAAACACCCCATCTAAATTCACAGAAGTGGTTCGAAGTACCTAGACAAGGTCTGCAGGAGGTGATAGGATGAAAAAACCTTGAAATATATAGGACAAAAGTATATACTTTGAAAGGAATTTCTTCTCACAGAAAACAGGTATTTGAAGAGCCTACATAAATAATTATACTAAGGATGGTTTTTTTTCTCTCTCTCTTTCCTTAAATATTGAGCCAAAAGGGAAATTGTTCTAATTCTGCATTGCAAGTTTCTTCAAGTGGGAATTGGAAAGGAGGAGGACGTAGCAAGTCTTTGCATGAAATAAGTTGTAGGGGACAAACATCTATTTAATCCAAAAACAAAATTCAATTCTTTGAAGGTAAAAAATGAAAAACGTAGGCCAAAGAATAAAATAGCTGAAACCACAAACCAAGAAGTTATAAAAGGAGGAAGGAAAATTGGAATGTGAAGGAAGATTATGAGGACAAACAGCATTTGATGAAGTGAGCTGCAGCTCATGAATTGTTAGTCAGAAAAGGTACCACCAGTCTCTTTCTTTGTTACCAAGAGTTCAGTAGGGTTCCGGAATAGGAATGTTCTAAGAACTCATATCACTTGAAAATTATTCCTTTGTGAAACCTGGCAAAATCATTCAAAACAGATGCAAACTAGGAACAGGGAGCCCATATTTTGTTTCCAAGCATCTATAGGAAATGCTACATGTCTCCCAACAGTTTGAATGGAGAGACTCAAGAATGCAAGATCCAAGGAATTAGAAGTAAAAATGATCTGAAGATTATCACAGACAGGGCCTCTTGCAAATAACTGAAATTTAATACTTATTTTTTTAAGTCTTACATTTCAGAGAATAGTGGCTTGTGATATAATTTGTATATCACTTTTACTTGGGAAGATTCACAAGGAGAGCCATGTTAGGAGTCTGAAAGCAGCTTTTTCCAACTAACACCTTTGACAAAATTAATCTTTTAGTAACATTTGCTAGTCAGAAAAGGGGGTACCAGATTGCTTTTAAAAGATTAATCGGAATTTAATCTGAAAGAAATGAATTGGATGGGAAACACCCATATAGTTTAAAGATGTTTGATAATCAAAACCTGAACCATCAGATTGTTACAATCATTCTGCTTTTGGCAATGACACTATAGTCAATATAGCTATTGATATAAAACGTGTCTGGAAATCTATTCATATTGTTTTCTTTGTTATTTTCCCTGATACATTCCAGATTTGAAGGAATAAACTAGGCAAGCAGAGATCATGGTGCAGGTATATCTTATTTATTTTTTAGAGTCAATATCAGTGATTCATTTGACTCAGTAACTCTATAAGAGCAGTGTGCTGACTTAGCAGTTAAAGACACTGGGCTTGTTGGCTGGAAAGTCAGTAGCCGAGGTTTAAGACCCAAGACTCACATGGGGTGAGCTCCCATCCTCCCAACTTAGCAATTCGAAAGCATGCAAATACGAGTAGATAAATAGGTACTACTTCGGTGGGAAGGTAACACATTGTGATATCATGCTGGCCATGTGGCTGTGGAAATGTCTTCTGACAGCGTTGGCTCCCTCAGCCAACAAATGAAGATGAGCCCTGTAGTTGGCAACAATTAACGAAGTAAAATCCAGAGGGACTCTACTACCTTATGACTTATTCTAATCAATATGTTCTGTAATCATAAATCGTTTTAATCCTTCTGAGTAATCCCTTCCTCCCCTCTTTTCTAAATATTTGGAAAAGGCTCTATCTTTAAAAGGTCTGGAATGAAAATGGAAGCATTCCTCCTTAACTTGTCATACCCACTGGAGATCAGTTGTACCCATAAGATATCTGGGGCAGATCACCAGGATGTATCTGGCCTTCCTTGCAGAGGTAGCCCTAAGTATGCTGCAACACTATCAAGCCCTCAAGCCGCACTAGCACATGCCAAGGATGGAAAGCTTTGCTTGCTTCTCTATTCAGTGACTTCTGGCTGAGCAAAGAGGCTGGAGAGGGGCACAAGCTCCTTACTCCCCCTTCTCTAAGAGATAAGGTCAGGCTCTGCTCTTCCCATGTGAAATTGGAATGAATCATCTCTAGGCCAGAAGAAGCTTTCCTCCCAAGACCTTTTCCTAGAACCCGGCTTTCTGTGATGGCTTGCTGATTCTGCAGTAAAGACAACTAGAATTCGGGCCCAGCAGAGAAAGTCTTTCCATCCTTCCATTGAGAGGTTAAACTGAAATGAAGGGATCAGCTGGTAGGAAGAAGCACTACAAGTAGCCCTTGACTTATGATCACAGTAGGGCCTGAAATTTCCATTGCTAAGCAAGGCAGTTGTTAAGTGGGTTTTCCCCCATTTTACAACCTTTTTGGCCACAGTTAAGTGTATCAGGTGGTGGTTAAGTGAACCTGGTTTCCCCACTGACTTCATTTGTCAGAAGCAGGCTGGAAAGTTACAAATGGTAATCACATGACCCCAAGACAGTGCAAGTGTCAAATACATGCCAGTTGCCAAGGGCCCGAATTTTGATTACCAGGGGGAACCTGAATATTCTAACACTTCCATATCAAATTTAAAACCTTTGTTCTCACATTCATACAAATAATATCTTTATTCTTATGAAGCAATCTTTAAGTTTATTGAGACCATATATATCACTAGGGTCATAGAAATAGTTGCTTTTCCTTGTGGTAAAATACATTTAACTAGAAAGTGAACACTGATTTCTATCTTTTTCCTTAGTAATTCTTCCATTAGACATTTAAAGGCCTTCATCTTTGTATAATTACAGGACTATTTTTTTATTTTAAAAAAACACCTTATCATTATCTCTATTCCATCCATCAGGGGAGTTCGTGGATTCACACAGTCTTTGATTCTTCCTCCAGCCTGGAAACAGGATGGTCCAGTGAACAACAGTTGAAGAAAGCAGGTGAGTTACAGGCACCACGTTCATTCCTGTGCCAACTTGCTGCACGGCCTAAGAGAAACCACATGACAAAAAACAACTTCAACCATATGCTCGATAGAGGAAAACCGCAGATTTGCAGAAACGCAAGCGTCTCTTAGTCCAGCCCTCCACACCACCAACATGCTGCGGCACAATAAAACTGACCAGTTTGCATCTGTTCCACATCCCGCATAGCCTCGGTGCCATCTTCAGACATCAAAGGTGGAGATCAGTAGCGGAGACATCCTTTCTTCAAAACACTGATGTTGCATGGATCTAAAAGCAAACATATTAGAATTTTCTGTATTTTAAGGTCAGAGGGGAAGGACAGAGAAAATACAAAAATTATGTTTAATAACTGAAAGTTGTAGATGGGAGAAACGAAGGGACTTTCCTTGAGATAGAGTTGAANACAAAAATTATGTTTAATAACTGAAAGTTGTAGATGGGAGAAACGAAGGGACTTTCCTTGAGATAGAGTTGAAGTCCTTTTCATCCATTGTTCATCCTTGGCTGTATGACAGTGGGGAGGAAGAAGTTCAAGGAAGCAGTTCAATACAGAAAGATCCATTCTTGAAGCAATGAGGATGATCCAAGGATTTAAAAGCACAAATATCAGGATTTACTGTATTTTAAGGTCAGAAGAGTAGAACAGAGCAACTACAACATTTACATGTAATAATTGAAAGTTGTAGATGGGACAAATCAAGAGACTTTCCTTGAGATAGAGTGGAATTACTTTTCATCCATCCTTCCATATCCATCCTTGGGTAAATGGTGGTGGGGGTCAGGAAGTCACAGCTCCTATACTGTTAGATCACCTGCATGAGAAAAAGGGTGAGACAAACATACCTTTGATGTTTCAAAAAAAAGTTACCTTCATTAATGAAACCATCCTCATTTTCAGCTAGCCCAACATCCACTGGAAATTGTGGAAATGTCTGCTGGACTTCAGTAAGTTGAAACAGACAGAAGTCCATCGTACTGTTGTCAAAGTATCTTGCAGATCCATTCCCCATCTTTCCTTGGGCCCATAAATACAAATAATAGCCGCAAGACATTCTGTCCAGGGATTCCTTAGTCCACCATCAAATGAAACAAAAGGAAAGAGAACCCCTGTCTCAATCCCATTTTCTCAAAGAGAGGTTTTACATTGTTGGTGTCCCAAAAACAGTGGGGGATCCAAAGTTTACAATGTTCTTTTCAGTTTGCTACATACGTTTATCCTAGTTTGATGGTCCCACAATAGAGTAGCTGGTTCCAGGCAGACGAGAAGCATTGCCAGCCGTGTTCCTGAAAGTGCTGTGGAATTGGAGCAAAAAAAAAAAAAAACTTTGCTGAGAACTTCCTATTCTCAGGAATCTCATCATCAAAACACGTGCAATTTACGTTAGGTTCTATAGGCCTTTAAAGGTGCCCACTCCCTCCGTGGGTACTCTCAGCTTCTTATATCCCAGCCTCTTTGGAAGGAGGATGCTTTGGGATGGCATTTCAAGCAAAGTCCTGTAAACACTTTTGGTCTTTCATCTGCAATTCTGGCATTACAGTTAAAGAGGCCTCTGAAAGGAGAGATCCCTGCATGAAGGGAAATGGCTCTTACGACAAACCAAATTCCCATGCTACTTGATGCCTGTCCTCAAGAACAATCCTCCAAGATTTTTCCCAGTGAAGCATTTTACTGGAGTTTTAACACTCAATTCAGTGAATGTTTGTACTGGTCCAATTTTCCTTCAAGCTCCCCTGGGACTTTAAGACTTAATGCCCTTCTCTTCACAATAAAAATTAAATGCCCCGTTGTTGCAGACTGCTGAAGAAGACCTCAGAGCATGAGGCCAAAGGCCTCCTCCAGCAACTACTTCTCTCCCTGAAACGAAAGACAGATGATGACGTGTGGAACGTTTTTCCAACTGTTCCAATACCAAAAGGGAAGTCCCAGAAAAGTTGCTGAGTTGCTGGTACATCTGAAACATTCTTGTCTCCTTTTTACATGGAGGACAACCACATGCACCCAAAGATCTCAGGAGGGGAGACTCAATGTGTGGGTCCG
>BHFT01033661.1:0-35382 GCA_004320025.1 Laticauda laticaudata
TCCTTCCTTCCTTCCTTCCTTCCTTCCTTCCTTCCTTCCTTCTTTTTTTACAACTGCCCCTCTCACAAATGTGACTCTGAGCAGCATATAATAATCATAAAAACAAATGTTAAAAACATTCCACAATCAGATTATCCATATTATTTTTTAAAAGATTAGATATTCACTTTATCTTTCTGTTTCTCCTGGTCTCCAACTCTCTCTTCTGAATGAAGTAGGCAGAAACATGCATATATACATAGCCAGTATTGTTTCTTTCCACAAACATGATTATACAGACCATATAATACCTATTACTTTTCAAGTATTTCACATCTAAATTTTTTTCCATTTTGTCACCTTCAGGAAACGTTTTATCAAAATACCCCACTATGTTTGCTTGCTTTGTTTCCTGCTTATATTTATTTATAAATATACATTATTTCTCTTTCCATGCCAGAAACAACTATTTTAGTCTTTGGTACATTAGTTTTTATATCTATTACTGTTCGTTGCATTTTTGTCTGTCTATCTAACAGTCACTACAAACCATTTGGGCTCTCCATCGACAAACCCTACATCTTCTGCATAGAATAATACATGCCTATTCACACCCTCACTCAGCACCATTCTAATATCTCTATAAGCATTCCTACATTCCTATTCTACATATCATTTAATGATAACAGTATTAAATGACCAATGAGGCATCACACATTTATGTTTTGCTCCCTGCTTAGCATCGAACCATTCTCTAAGCATTCCATTTATTCCCATTGATTTTTTTTACCTCCCATGTAGAACAAACACTCTTACTGCATCTGGCAAGCAATGTCAACTTGTTATTTGTGCAGAATTCAATTACTGTATCTTTTCTTTAAATCAACAGACATACTTTCCCATTTATCCATTTCTCAGTGGCCTGTTTGAAGGGGAACAATCTGGCATGTACACACCCTATCTGGCATAATACAAAATGTATTCATTGATGTTTCTCATACTCATAAAGATATTTTACTCTGCATACCTTCCAAACTCCCTTAAACAACCAATCTCCCTGTAATTTTACATACATTTTCCCTCTGTTTTTTTTCAATACATTGGGAACAATTACAAAATTCTTTTTGTGCAAATGTAATCTTTACAAAACTAAACAAATTATCCATTCCATAGGCAAACAAATTATCCATTCCACATCCATATTTTTATACTTCTCTAGTTACTCCATCAATACCTGTAACTTCACCATTTTTTTCAGCATTCTGACAACAATTACAACTTTTTTTCATCTTTTTTTTTCCTGGATACAAATATTTATAACATATGTTTCAATTCCATCCTTCAACAATATCCTTATCATTCTCACCCAGATCTGTAAAATAACCTTTCCAGCATTTCCTCACTTGTGATTCATTCCAAATAATTTAATTATCATTTTCTATTCCATTGATTTTGCTGGAGGCTCTTTTTCAAACAATGTTTATTTTCCTCAAAATTGGTCTATATTTTCTCTGTTTCCTTGTTCTTCAACTATATAGTCAGCAACTATCTTTTTGTTGTTTCACATTATAGTAATAACTTTTATTTTTAAAATTAATTTTAATGTATAAACACAAAGAAGAAAAGAATAGACAAAGGAGAAACAAAAATAAATGGGGAAAAAAGGAAAAAAGGAAGAAGGCAAAAACATACAGTAATACATTAATATTAATATTAATAAATATATACTAAATATATTATTTATACTATTACGACTGCTCAGAGTAAAGTATACAATGACTCTCTGGTCATTTAAATCACCAATTTATCCTGACCTTTATGACACTGAGTCAGAGGCTACTGAAGAAAAAAATCAATTTTCCCCAAACAAATATATTTTCTCATGATCAGTTATAATCAAGCAATTTATCTCCCATTTTTGTTCCTCTATTTTGGGAGGTTAAAAGAGGTGGATTGGTTGAATGTGGAAACAGTGCTTGGTTTGGTGCAGCTTAAAATTGTGGAGCATATTTGAGTTAAATATAGATTTTTTTTCATTTTTTATATTAAAACATGTCATTTAGATCAGGGGTTGCCAATCTTTTGGACCTCAGGGACCACCAAACTCATAATTTTAAATCCCATGGACCACTAATTAATTCTGACTGACAATGGCTTGCTGACTTTGGTGGGAAAGTCGGTCCCATATTCCAGAGCTGCAGTGGTCACAGGACTGGCTCTTTGGTCATCTCGGAGCAGCTGCTCCTCCACCCGGGTGCACCAGCCTGCCATGGACTGGAGGAGCTACTCTGGGATGACCAAAGGGCCAGTCTTGTGATGACTGCAGCTCTGAAATATGGGACCAACTTTCCCACCAACATCAGCAAGCCACTCTCGGGCAGATTTCCCTCCCCTGTCATTGGTCTTACCTTCCAGTTCCAGCTCACATGGCTCTACTCAAGGTAAGGTTTGCGCTTGGCCAAAGGGTGGAGGCCAGCAGGTGGGCAGGCCATGTGGGCAGCGTTGCCTTGTGTTCCCACACAGCCTGGATTAATTGCTTTGGGGGGAGTGCTTTGGGGGGGAGTGCTTTGGGGGGGACATTTTTCTGCAGACCACCAAAATTTTCTCACAGACTACCAGTCATTCTCAACCCACCAGTTGGTGACCAGTGATTTAGACTGTTATGTGGCAGCTGCAGAGGCAGCTATGAAATATTGGGAAAATATTAGTTCCTTTTAAAGAATTTTGTAGACAGGTGTGTGATCCATGTATTTCTATCAACTCTAAAACAGCTTTTTGGGATCAAAACCAAAGTATTTATGTAAAAAATCACCTCACTAATTGTTAACTGATTTAGTATTAATCTTAATTTATATGTCAAGTGTTTTAGAATTATTATTATTATTTTTTTTTATAATTTGACTAATGCCCTTGAATACTTGCCCTGGAATAATATAGAGTAGAAGCTAAATAAATAAATAGCTATTCTGCCCATGAAATTGCCGCACTCTGAAAGTCTCCTCAGAGATTTCTCTTCAAATATTTGATGATGATGAGAGTGATTCGATAAAGGACCCAGTCTGTGTGGCACTTTGGATCCTCTTCCAGGGAGATTCCTCTAAAGTTGAGGAATTAACCTTCATTTTCCTTTAGCATCAAGAGAAAGTTCAAGCTTTTTAGAATATTCTTTTAGTTGGTTAAAGATTTGCTGTTTTATTTAATATTAATGTTGGCTTTTCAAATTATTAAAAGATTTGAATGCCATCATAAGCTGTCTTGAAATTGAAGAGAAGAAATACTATTCTTCATTGTCAAATAAATCAATAAATATAACACTAGGAAGGGTTCTACAAGCATCCCCAGATGACTAAAGCATTTTATGGGGGGAAAATGTTCAATCTTTAGGAATATAAGTTTGTCTTCTTGTACGAGAGCACTTTATACTTAACAGTTTCACACAGATATTACAGAGATTTGTATGTATGGGTGGCAGTTTATGCTGAGCTGTTATGGTACCACACAGCAATAAATGTTATGAATAGCCCTGGACAATTGACTCTCCTTGTTCCTTATACCTCCCACAGGAATGATTGTAATGGCTGAATTCAAGCCACATTTGCACTTTTTTGGATGGCCAAAAGAATTCAGACCATCTTTGCAATAAGAAGGATAAATACGTATTTCAAGCACATACGAACTAGCTTTTTGTTGATATAATGCTTTTATCACTGGAAAAGCTCTTGTAGTTTGTCAGTTGAAGAGACAGTAATCATGTCTTGTTTTATCTGATTATAAACATATAAATAAACACAGAGAGAATAATCTGATATTCCTAGATATAGATCTGGCAATGCTTATTTAAAGCATGCTGGCTGGGGGATTCTGGGAACTGAAGTACACACATCTCAACCAGTCAAGGTTGAGAAACATTGCAATAGACCTTTACTTCAATGAACAGTGGTTTCACTTGAGGTAATAGTGGTTTCACCTGAGGTAAAGGCCCATATCTCAGGCTTTAGGACAAATCCCTATGTTTGCATTTCCCCACAAAAAGGCAGTTTTAATCAACTCTGTTGATATTTTTTTTTTTTTGGGGGGGGGGAGAGAATAGATTTCCAATAAAGGAAATAAAATATGTAATGCTTTTTTATACTCCTGTGTACTCAAGACAATAAGGTCCTGGATCTAATACATGAATAATGATCCACTTCAACTTCAGACCCAGGCACTTTAAATGTCCAAGCATTTCATTAGCCTCCCTCAACCTTGGGGCCTGTGGGTATGTTGGGATTGGATATTCTGGGAATTGTTGACCCAACTACTTCAGAAACCTCCAGATTGAACCAGAAAAGTAAAAAAATACAAAATTCAGCATGTATAACACTTTTTTTTTCAATGTTTATTAAATTTCATGAAAAACATTAAAATACAAACTAATATAAAAAGAAAAGGGGCAAAGGGGAAGAGAATAGCAGGACAGATTTAAGAATGACAACAAAATTACATAAAATCAATATAGGTATAACAAAAATGACCTCTGACTTTTTCCGGTACAGAGACAATAAACAATCCAACAACCTCCCTGTAAATTTAAATGAATAATACCAGTCACATGTATAATGCTGCCCTTTGACTACTCGAGCACAGAGTAAGAAAACCAAACATTTAGACTTGAATGGCAGCCTGAAAGTCTATTTTCTCTCAGCCATCTTCAGGGAATTCTCAGATGTATCCATCTGTGTGATTTCAGTCCTTCCCCATTCTGTATTTTCGAAGAAGCCCAGTTATTTTGCATCTTCTCCCTCAAGCTATTTTCCAATTCATTTCTGCTGTTCTAGCTTCAATGAATTAGTGATGTCAAAACACTAATTTTAACATCACAGGCAGACGTCAGAAGCACTGCATGATGTCAGGCAATTTCCTAGAAGGTTTCTTTCTTTCTTTCTTTTTTTCTTTCTTTCTTTCTTTCTTTCTTTCTTTCTTTCTTTCTTTCTTTCTTTCTTTCTNCTTTCTTTCTTTCTTTCTTTCTTTCTTTCTTTCTTTCTTTCTTTCTTTCTTTCCTTCCTTCCTTCCTTCCTTCTTTCTTTCTTTCTTTCTTTCTTTCCCTCTCTCTCTCTCTTTCTCTTTCTCTCTCCTCCTATGTCAGTGCGTGTGTGCTACAAAATCTTACTGCCAGCATATGACAGCCTTATGTCTTCCATAGACCTACTTTAAGTCATATTGCCTCAAATCTGTAATTATTTAGCAATAATGTGCTGTTGCTGACATATAATTCAATCTAGCTGATTGATCAGATCTCCACAATAGCATATTCTCCAACATTTCTCAAATGAGAACAGATATTCCATGTTTGGTTTTATGCTAAACAATTGGCTACATGGAACAAAGAACAGGCCACCCAAGCCCATTTCTATCCTGAGATACATCATTTTAAAAATAAATATCATTGCAAAATGTAAACCTCTTTGCTACTTAGAAATGTTTTTAAGCAATTGGCCAGTCAATCAATACTGGGAACAAAACAAGTCATTAATATGTTAGCAATCATTTTGCTTTTAACAGAGTTTTCCCATAAATTAATTCCTCTAAGGCTATTATGGATAAGAAGCAGCGGTTGGATTCTATCAGTTCAGATCAGTTTGGTAGAACTGGTTGTTATGATTCTATGCAGTTCAGAGAACTGGCAAATTGTGCCCCTGGCTGGCCCCTCCCCTCTCCGCCTGCCTCTCTCCTCCCCGCCCAGTCACTACTAACAGTATTTCTTTTTTTCAACCCAACGATCAGCTGTTTTGACGATCAGCAGTGCTGGAATCCCCCTCGCTGTCTTACTGCTTCGCCCAGGATGCTTCCCTGATGCCCAGGAGGAAAAAAACAGAGCACAGGGAGGGGGCGCAAAAAAAAGAAGCCATGCCCATTCAGTCACATGGCCACTCCTATCTGGTCACTCCCACCTAGCCAGGTCCATAGAACCGGTAGTAAAAATATTTTCATCCCACCCCTGATATGATGATGTCAGCAAGTTCATGGAATCCTAAGATGTAAAAGATCTTGAAGTGCTTCTAGTCAAACCTGCTATCCAGGGGAAGATTCATTCAACCATCCCAAACAAACGGCTGTCCAATAATTCCAGGGACAGACCACCTATGGCTCTTGGAGGCAAGTCAACAAATATCTTCCCATTTTGAGCTTGGATTTCCCCTGCCCACTGTGTCTCATTGGGAACATTGAATATATTAAGCCGTTTTAAAATTCAGAAATATAATTATTCTTTAAGGGGTTCATGTTGTGTATAACCTTGAAATCAGAGGTTTCTGCTAGAATCATGGTCTTCAAACTGCTGCACATCTATACAGCTTTAGCCTTAGGGGCTACCACAGAATTTGCATACTAGCCAGAGGTTTGCTCATGGCAATGCTACAAAGGAGAGCAGATCCTTTGTGTTGCTGCAGTGAGAAGACTATTAAATGGAAAGTCTTATTCCATGAAAACCATTAGATTATGCTGTTCCTGGAACCAGGAGTTGAGCAGAGAGACATGCATGCAAGAGGCTCTGGGGTTTCTATAAACCTCAGAGCACTCAGTTAGGGATCTTATCGTATATATCCTACACCACTGATTGCTAACCGTTTGGGCTTAACATGTCAAATATCAGAAAAATGCCTAGCTTGACTTCTGGAGTGTCCTTGCTTCCCCTGAATAAAAGAACCAATTCTTTACATATTTGTTTATTTTTTATTTTTTAAAAAATACAGTGTAATGATATATGGCACTGGGTATTATATAAAGAAACATCAAATAATTACAAAAATTAAATATGAGTAAAACAAGCTCATTTTGGGAGGCCTTCACTTGGAAACAAGGGAGTTAACAAAGGGGGAAAAAAAGACATCCCTGCAACTGGCAGGCAAGAGAAAGGTTTTGAGTTGGCCTAGCCTAGTATAAACCCAGATCATGGTTTTCTGTCTATCTGAATAACAAGAAATTGGATCTAATGCATTTCCAAGGTCAGTAAAATGAGGACCCAGATTGTTGGGGGCAATATGCTGATTCGAAACAGAGAGGGCTATAAAGCACTATGAAGCGGTATATCAGTCTAAGTGCTACTGCTGTTTAAGGCAACTTCCCCCTGTTTTCTAGAGCTCCAATATCTAGTTGCTCTCTATTACTAAATCCAAATGTTCCCCTTTGGATGGCAGTAAGAGAAAAGGGCACGGAAGCAAAATTTAAAAAAAATGTGTGCATGTGCCTGTGCACGCACACAAACACTGGTAGAAAGAAACTTTGCATGTTTAGTTAGTCTCATGATCCTTTAAAAAAGTGTGAGAGAAGTGACAATGGACTATAGAATGCTAGAGGAAGCATCTGTGATTAAAGAGTTACCAAATGACTATCTGCTAAGTGCCCTACATCAAACCCCATGGCTTATCTCTCTCTCTTGTTCTCTGTGTTGCTGCCTGACTGTATCTGATGTATGACAGGAACAGACCTTGAGACTGTTATTTTTAGAAACAATTGCAGACTCCCATTGTATGGTGCTATCTAATGGGCCTCTGAAAGGAGGAGGTGAACATTAGGCAGGCAGAACAGCAAAAAATTGGCAATTAATTTTTCGATCACAAGCTGATTTGATTGATAAGTAAGCATTCCATCCACATATAAATGGAAACTTGTTGTCCTTCTCTGATTGTTGAGATAGGAATGAGTGGGAAATGAGGGTGACATTAAACTGAAAAAGGTGATATAGAAAAAAGATCGTAGCCCATCGTTAGGAACCAGGGTATCCACATGGTATGATAAAATGTCATATGCTGAAAAAAATCAATCACTCAATCAATCAATTAATTTATTCTTTATTGGCCAAGTGTGATTAGACACACAAGGAATTCCTCCATTGTGGCCAACATTTTGAGTTTCTTCTAATCACTCCCTGTAGACACCCCAAATAGCAACTAAGAAAATATAGTGTTTGTATGAGTGTTTGTGTGTGTTTGCACATATGCGCCAGTACACATATCTGAAATGGGTAAGTGGTGTATTGATTGTTGACTGACTTTCCACTTAAAACTCTGGGATTGATGGAAAGGAAACTTGTCTGTGTCATGATATATGGTGTTTTCCAAATGTCTTGAGACTACCATTCCCAGGATCTCCTATCAACCTGATCAATGAATAAGACAACTGAGATATTTGGAACTGCAATCTCCATGAAAGATGCTAGTTTATGGAAAGTTGATATACTACCTGGATAATTTTTGTGGAAAAGAATCACCATATTTTAAAATCTAGTTTCCAAGATCTATAGAAGAGTGCAGTGATCTTCTTCCCCTCCCTTTTTCTTCTTTTTTTTTTTTCCTATTTCTGTTGCTTTTATTCAAAATTGGTACATTAAGCTTTTTTGGTGCATTGATTGTTCTTCTCATTTCTTATGCAGTCAAATTCTGAGGGCCTCTGGAGGCTGCCAAAAAAAGGGCTAGGAAGTCATGTGAAGCCAATCCAGCCAAGATCATTTGTCCAAGACAGACCTTGCATTTCATCTCACGTACAATGCTGTTCAGTCAAATTAATTCACACATTCGGCAAAGAATTATCAATTGTTAAATTGAGAAAACAATTGAGGTACATAATTGTGTGAATTGGTCCTTGGATTTGCATGGCTTCTGTTCAAATTCCATGAAAATACAATTCAGAGAGGGGGGAAAATAACATAAAACATTTGGCCAAAGCATACATGATGACACTGTTTGAAATACAGTGATTTTGAGATTTATTTTGGGACTGCGATATTCAGAGGGCTGCAGGATGGTCCCATGATAGTCTGCATTCCAGTCCTGCTCCAGGCAAGAATGATGGTGATGGCTTCCTTTATCCCAGTACTCAGTTCATAAATGTTTCTGAAAATATTTTACTGGAGTTTACACAACCTGTCCTTAATTTAGTCATGGGTACATTCCCAATTTTCTGGGGATACATGATAAGAAGTAAAATGGGATCACCTATTATAGGCTGGGTTCACACAATATGTTAGATTGAAATCCAATTGGCTATTTTATGGTTTTGATTGGTGTGTGAACAGAGTCTGTGAATCTTTTTATTTTTGTAACATGCCAGATCCACTCTGCGTTTATATATGATACTGAACATTCTTTTTAAAGAAAGAATATTGTTTACACGAATAAAAGAATAACCTTTGACAATGTACATGTACTGTACAAAGAGCATTCAGACAATAACCCTTGTAGAGAAGTTTAGTTTTAGTTTTGATATCCATTTCTGAACAAAGGAAACAACGTACACTCTGTAAATAAAACTCTTCTTTGTGTTATGGAGGAAAAGGCTTTATTTTAAAAAGCAGATACAAAGTTTAAAGTGATACATGTGAGTAAACATGTTTTTTGTGTTGGACATGTAATATATTCTTCAGCAGAAAGGAAATCAAGGGCACAGAATTAAAGGGGGAGGGAATCACATAGTTTTATGAAGCTTATATAAGTAAAGATTCTTGAGAACAGGGATATTTATAATTTTAAAACGTTTCTCAAGTCGCAGCTTGTAGTCCTATAGAATAAACAGCATTGGATGTTCTCTCTGGAGAACCATTGGAAAAGAATCCTCAACAAAATTAAAAGGGGAACTTGAATTGCCTTTGTCCACATGAGTGATGGGTGAGTTGTACATATTTAGGTAATTCAGGTTAAGGAACTGAAAAAATAGTTAATACTGATTATGGCCCATTTCCCTTCTGTTAAATTCTCTTTTAAATGTGAAATGCAATATATTTAAGCTAAGCAGCAACTCTTATCCAAACACCATAAAATAATGTCTATAATGTTCAGATTTTAGCTGTTCTCAATGCCTGGCAAGTGAAAAGGCCCTTGTTGATGCTGAGAGGGAGAGCAGCCTTTTGGAAAAAGAGATATAACCACATTCTCCTCTTCTCTGCCTTCTTTCTGTATTTTCTGTTTCCCGCCAGGAGTAATAATAATTTGGTCTGCAAATATGTATGGAACATTGTGCCTTCCTATTTGTCTCATGTTAACAGTTCACCCCCATGGACCTTCATAAATAATAATAACCATATTAGTACATATGGTGTTTGCTTTAACTTCTAAACACTTTGCAAATATTCACTGATTGTTAATCCTTTGCATATCTTCAGTGAACCAAAACTCAACTTTGCTACAGTATGATTTGTGACAGCAGCCATTTTCAGATTTCATTTTGGATAGGGTAGACAAGAACAGAAAAAAAAGACAGAAGATAGAGGGATAGAAAGGAAGGGAGGGAAGGAGGAAAGAAGGAAGGAAGGATCTAACTGTTTAAGATCTCTGAATATTTAGGAGATTAGTATTCAGTACTAAGCAGAAGTGGAGGAAACTGGGATGTGGGTCCCTCACCAGAGACAGCCATGGAAGCAACTAATAATATAATATTAAGAGAACAATTGCCTCAACTGATTGTTATCATAACACTGTAAACCTTAAGCAACCATGTGTATATAATATATATATAAAGTCAGAAAGCAAAAATTTTTCAGCAGTTGCAATATTCAGTCTCTACAGATATTTCTAATTGATGGGTTTGTTTGTTCATTTTTTCAGGTATACCAATCCACTCTTATGGAGGGCCTCCCATTTTTATTAATCCTTTACAACCCTTTGCTCACCAGCTCTCAGAAAATAGTACTTCAGAACAAGAAGGATGTAGCACAGTAGTCTCGAAGTAAGAGATTCCAGGATATTAACAACAGGCCAACATTTATATCAACTTAGGTACTGTAAGCATGGTTTCAATGCACTGTTGGTCACCATTTTGTCACTCAAGGTTTTGACCCCAGCTATTTCCTATATTAACCTCTTTAGGAAGAAGTCTAAACAAAATATTAAGATTTAGCCTAACATTCTTTTGTTGATTCATATCTCTATTTGGCTTTTCAAACTTGAAGGAAGCATGATTTGCTAATGACAGCACTTTAACCCTCAGTGCTGTAAGCCAAGAAATGACAGGGATATGTCAGAGAGTCCTGCAAGACTTACTAGCCTTATATGTGATGCTAGTTACAAAAGAGGGAGAGAGGTATACATATACTTTGATAAACATGAATGTTGTATTTACTGTAAAAAGGACATGGAAGAAGCCATCTATAAAATCAGAAGTAGCGCAGATGGAGAAAGAGGCACAATTCCTGGGGAGGAATCAGATAACTGATTTCCAGATATCTTTGTATCAAGATAAGAATACTGTACCACTCACTCACTCATTCCTGAGAAGGAAGATCAATGTATCACAAGCCAGTTCTGTTTTTCATACTGATCATGGGTCACTTTTATCTCAGGCAATTATTCTCAAATCTCAGGATCTGTTACCTTTTCACGCATGATCATTTGGTATTCCCATTTTGGAAAGTATGAATGTGTATAGTTTTCCTAATTCAATCATTGCTGAAACAACTACAGAAAGTCAATGGTTACACACAATCTTGTTGTTCCTGGATTTATCTTCCTTTCTGGTATTCCTGATGCTTTTCAAGGAAATTCAGATAATCCTCAACTTACAACAGTGCATTTAATGACTGTTCAAAATTACAACGGCACTAATGTGAACCATGACCATTTTTCACAGTTACAACTTTTGCAGCATCCCCATGATCATGTGATCAAAATTCAGATGCTTATTTATCACCTTTGCTGTGTCCCAGGGTCACCTTTTGCAACCTTCTGACAAGCAAAGTAAGAGGGGAAGCCAATTAACAATAATTACTAATTTAACAACTGCAGTGATTCACTTAACAACTGTGGCTAGAAAAGTCATTAAAAGGTCATAAATCAAGGACTATCTACTTTGTTCTGTAATATGACAGTCTCATGCAAGAAAATTATCTGATAGTTTTTATATGATAATGTAGTATTTGTCATATCTTTTATTGGAATGAAATTAAGATGAAATTAGAAATGAAAATAACTTTAATTACGAATGGCATGATTCAGTCTGTTGTAAATCCCCTGGCATAATATTGTGCTATGAAAGTGCTATTTTCTGATAACTATTATTAAAATTAATCTGCTTCCAGTGCTAATGCTGCAGGCTATATTGTCTTGCAGATTCTCTTGGTAGCTGCTGAAAGATGCTCGAGGCATGTTGGGCCTGTGCCAGAAATGCCAACAGACCAGCACAGGGAGGTTTCCAAAACTGGATGCGATAACTATTATGGATACTTTGTAGATTTTTTCCCCTCCCACTTCAAATATATTTTTGTCATTTCCTTGCTTTTCTATACTGTGTCTCTGAGGGGTAAGAACACCCTTGTTCCCATATTATAGAAGGAAATGTAGAGGCTCTTCTTGCTGACCCAAGTTCTTGCTAACCCAACTGGGATAGATGCCTGATTGATGAAAACCAAAGAACGAACGCTATCAATGCACAGAACTATTTAATATCTTCCTTTTTTTTTTGCAAGGCATGAGCAGTGTAGGTTGTTCCTGGTGCAAAATTTTCTTTGCTTTACATTCCTGCCTTTATTTTTCTTATTATTTGGTTTTGTTTTAAACAAATATATTTCTCCCTCTCTTCCTCTCCCTCCCTCCTTCCCCCCCCTCATACACACACACATTACAAGTGTACCCCACTATAATAGTACATAGAATCTTGATTTCTCCAGCATACGAAAAAAAATTCACAACTAAAATAAAATATATATAAAATAAAAACTGATAATCAAAATAGAGAAATCTAAACTAAAAATATCTTGCCTCAGGCCCTAAACCTTCTGGAAAAGTTCCATTTGAAGATCCTGGTTCAGAAAAGGAGTGGAACTGGAGCCAAATGTACTGCTCATGGGGCTTCTTTCCAGAGGGACAGGTTGGTTATGAAAAAAAGATAAATGCCTCAGGAACCAGCTGCTTCTTCTGATATTAGCAAAGTGGTAGAGTTAAAATCAGTTGAGAGACGTGGTCCTGAAGGTAACCAGTGCCAAGACACACTGGGGACTTATAGTTTAAACCTAGCACTTTGAATTGCTCTTGGGGCTGATGGAAACTATTGTAGGGTTCAACAATATTCATTCATTCATTCAATTTATATACTGTAACTACCTATTTCACATTCATGACTCCAGGTAGCTTACAATTAAAACATTAAAACTACCAAAAAACAAAAAAAAATATGTATCCTATATAGAATAATAGCTGTGATGTGTGTTCATATATGATTATTTGATCCTATTATTAATATTACTGACTGGGGAATACTCGGAGTTAAAGACTGGACATCTTAAAGTTTCCGAGGGTGAGAAATACTGGCTTCAAACATTATCTCAGAGGTAGCTCCTCCATGGTTTTTGCAGCCCACAATCAGACTAGTGAGTCCAAAAGGTTGGCAGAGACCTTGGAGGTCTGCTAGTCCATTCCTCTGTTCAAGCAGGAGACCCTATACCATTTCTGTATAAATGGTGGTCCAATGTCTTCTTGGAAATTTCCAGTGATAGAGCACCCACAACTTCCAGAGGCAAGCAATTCCATTGATTAATTGTTCTCACTGTCAGGAAACTTCTCTCTCGTTTTAGGTTGAATCTCTCTTTAATGATCTTCCACCCCTTACTTCCTGTTCTTCAGGTGCTTTGGATAATAGGTCAACCCTATCCTGTCTGTGACAACCTCTCAAATATTGGAAGACTGCTATCATGTCAGCCCTATTCCTTCTCTTTGTTAGACAAGATAAATCCAGTTCTTGCAATAGAGAAACTCATATTTTGCAACATTCAACACAGGGAAGTGTTGCAGGATCCAATCTGGGTTGGCCATTGGGATCAGAGATTTTGCCTTCTGAGCTTTCGAACTGGTGCTGGAGCCTATCTTCAGGGAACTTCTCTCTAGCCTTGGAAGGCTCCAGTATTCCCTGAAGATGGACTCCAGCACAAGTCTGAAAGCTCAGAAGACAAAGCCTCTGGTCCTGGTGACCGACCCAGATTGGATCCTGCAACATTATCCTGGGACACGAATATTCACCTTCATTCAACAGGGAAGCGTGTTCTGGGTTTGCAAGACACAGAGTGGCTTGCTTTTTTTTTTTAGCTGTTCTCTATCTCCAACTCTTTTTCTTGAACACCTAGCTAGGTAAAGCTTTTGTTTGGGATGGAGAGATTTGTAGAATATCAGTTGAACAGAACATGGTTTGTCCATTAAAAGCAGAATGTAAATACATTTCCTGCCATCTGGGGTCAATGTATTGATTTTTGCCTTAAAAGAGCCTAACTTGTTCAAATATTTTATTACAATTAACCCTAAACAAAAATGAAATTAATAAACAAAAATTAACACCCATCTTTAAAGCACAAATGGAATATCTGAAAAATAGATTTGTCAGCCATAATATTGTTAATAGAACTACAGTGATTGGCAGACTGGAGAAACCTATTTTGCCTAATGAATTGTTTCCCCAGAATACATTTTACATGCTCAGGCCTTTTAGTATAAACTCTTCAACTTAATGTTTAAATTTGGGAAGTTTTACTTTTTGGAGACAAACTATGCCAAATACTACTGATTTTTAATTGTTAAATAAGTTACTTATGCTTTTAAATATTAAAGTGGTAAGCTATTCCAAATGTCTGAGGCCTTAGGATGGAAAAATAAAATAAAGTTTAAATAAGTTAAATAAAATAGGAGCACATTTTCATTCATATAGTTTGATTCTCCTTCAATGCTTTCCAAAATTAATATTTCAAAAATATTAACAGTATTTTTTCATAAAGTTCTATAATCATCTCATGTTTAATATACTTGTATTTTTTGATATAATAACTGTAAGTGAAACACTCCCAATGTGCTATATCCTGGAAGTGCCCACATTAGATGACTTAAGATATGTTTTATTCTCTGTGGTTAAAATAAGTGTACACAAAAATCAAGATAGATCTGTTTCCACTCAGATATTTCATTTTTCTAAAGATCTGAAGAAGGAAACGGATATGTCAAGAGTGCTCATTCTAGCATATGCATACATGTGCTCAAAGCATTACTTTAAGATATCTCCAATATATTTAGTATTATGAGTAGAAAACATGTGATTGTTCAGATATTGTAGAATTATAACTCCTGGCAATCCTAGTCAGCATGATCACTGGAAAACAGATGATGGGGATGGAAATTGTCAATCAATAACATCTGGACTAGAGTTTTTCACTTTTCAAAGAGAAACAGTAATTTATCAGCCCCATCAACAAAAATAGTTATGTTCTTGGTAAATAAAATGTGTTAGACATGAAAACTTTTAGTCCATTTCAAAGAATATTTGGACCAGTCATAGATTGTTTAAAACTAGGTAGGAAGAGGAAGAGGTTAGAATCTGCCTTAATTCTACACAGTCCTTAGCCAAAAGACAGACTCTTAAAGAGTATTCTTACCTCCTCAACTTATTATAGTTGAAAAATATTCCAGTCCAGTTTTCCTAATCTTTCTCCCTTGGCAGGTCCTATATCTAATGTCTCCAATGTGATCACACATTCCCAAAAACACTAATTTAGCTCTAGCATGGAAGAAAAGATGATTCAAAGATGATATATTTGATCCTTCAAACATTCATGGTCAGGAAACAGCCATTGTTAAAGCAGCCATGTGGGTCTGTCTCCTTATTTTGGCAAAGTCACCATCTCTTTTTCTACCGTTCTTAGTCTGAAAGCCTTGGGAATAGAAAGATATAAAGCCTTGGGAATAATGAAGATATACTGTAAAACAAAACCTTTATTATTATACATTATTACTCATAGTTAGCAATAATCACTTTACAAATGCAACAACATAAAATTTATTAATTGTCTTGCAAAATCAGCACCATCCACCAAGTTGCCTGCCGTCTTTTCTCTCTCGATCTTTCATCAGGTATTGGCTGAAAAATCAATGTTAAAAGGATATATTGGCAGGAAGAGTAAATATTAATAATCAAGCATTGGCAACCACTCAGAAAAACACTAATACCTAATTTCACAAGGAATGTGGATGTGAATGTTGCCAACAGAAAGGCAACAAAATGTTATTGTGAAAAAGCAGTTACTGTGGAGGGTTTCTGGCCTACAGATTTCCTTGGGAATTTGATCATAGATATGTCAACCTGTCATCTAGTCTCTGTGTCCTGCAAAAAAGAAAAAAAAACAAAAAGCCATCACAACTCCTAGAACAAACATCCAAATTGCATAAAGAGAAATATCCTCATGAAGGAAAGGGAACTGAACTCCCCAACAAAATAGTCACACTAGATGCAAATATTCAAAGTGAGTGATTTTATGCTATATTTACATGTCCCAAAGGTGCTTTTTCAAGAGGCAACTGGACTTTCTTGTTTTTCTTTGAAGACATTTCGTTTTTCATCCAAGAAGCTTCTTCAGCTTTGAGTGGATGGTCAAATGGAAGGATTTATATTGAAGGAAAAACAAGGAAGTCCAGTTGCCTCTTGAAAAAGTACCTTTGGGACAACCATGACCTGGATGACTGAGAATATCCATAGAAATATAGCTATATTAAAAGGAAGTGCCTTGTGTGATACTACCATTTAAGTTTTTAAACTAAGAAAGTGATCTGTAGGTAGTTTGTGTTAAGCCACTTTCCAGGTTCCAGCATCAGTGTCTGATTGAGAAGGGTATGACCTATTCGTTTTCTGTGGAGGAAGGATAGAAATGGTTGCATTCCCCTTCCCCTAGGGAGTGGGGTGGTGTGCGGTTGTACTAATATGGGTGCAGCTCATGCCGACTGGACTCTGCTTAATAACATCTTATACAAAGTTCTGGTATGTTGCTTTAGATATATCTGGCATATAGGAAGGGCTGGGATCAGAGGTAAAAGCTGTTGATTTTCCCAGTGGTCAGCTTTTCTTTAGTCAAAACTCACAATCAGAAATTACAATGTGCAGCTGTGGCAGGTACTTTGTTTTTCACTGAAGTAAAAGGAATGGACTTTTTTTTTAGCGTTGGAAGCAGTAAGACTAATAATGTAGATTTCATAAGAACAAAAGGGACAAAATACAGGTTACATGCAAATGCTTGTAATAAATGCTTTACATACAAATGTGTGCAGTAAAGTCCCAGTGCTTGTTGGTTGGTAATAAACAACAGGCTCAGAAACTAGCGGTTCATAGGGGAGGAAATATAATTTTGTTTCTGACAGCTGCTTTTTTGAACAAACCCCTCCAAACTACTTTTTTTTTTGTAACTAATGAAGATTGAAATGGTATGAGGCAGGAGTCCAGTAGAGAAACACAAGGCAATGACGCTGAGCCTCAAGCTGGAGTATGATATATATTCTAAGATATGGAAAAGATGGAAGAAGAAGATGATTGTGATTGGGTGGCAGCAGCTCACTCATTTCTCTTATTATCTCTTAACCTTCATGCTGTGTCAGCATATACCATGTGCCTTCTGCTTGGTGGGATGAGGGTTGCTGTGAAGAATTAACCCGAGGAGTCAGAAACTAATGCATTTCTGACTAGAGAATATAATTACGTTAACACTGATCATATGCTTTCAAGGGCATGAAATGAATGACCAGGTAGATAGATATGAAAGTAGAAATCCATGGGATGGTGATAGTTGCTCCAGTAATCTGACAATAGTCATGCTCTGGTAAATGATGAAAATGCAATAATCAAGGATAAGTCTAGAGAAAATTGTGCAGCATTCTGAATGAATGTGATCCACAGAAAATTATTCAGTTAGATGACATGAATGGATGGTCAGGAACAAGATGAGAGAGTACAATAAAAGTGATTGGCCCATTCAGAGATCCAAGAATGAATGAGAGTGGGGACTGCTTAGGCAAAAGTCAGATTGTTTCAAGAGGTGGTTAAAGTGTAAGTCTATTCATATGTACACCTGGGAAAGTAATGAATGTAAATCTAAAAGCCTGATTGATTTTATGGTTTATGATGAAAAACTGAGAAAATTGAGAGAGGGTTCAAGGGCAATAAGAGGTTTCGAATATGGGACAGACTAGTTATTTTGAAATATGAAGAACAGATATGGCAAAAATATGGGCTTGGGAAAAGTAGTGAAAGAAAGTAGAAGTAAAACAATTGTAGGAAGACAAAGTACATATCCTATATGAGTAAAGTATTGGGGGTGTGTGTGTGGAGGGATAAATCTCCTGACAGGATGAAGAGAAAGTTGATGAAGAAAAGAGAACGTGGAGGCCATTTGAAACAGATTGGGAAAAAATGTTACACAGAAATATGTAAAAACCTGTTTAGAAAACAAAAATTTAAAAAGAGATTTTGAGTGGCATGTTAAGGAGATTATAGACATAGGAAAAATGCAAATATTAAAATGATTTCTGCAAAAAAAAATCAGAGCAAGGTAATGTTTTTGTTAAATATGTACACAGAGTAAAAGATAGCGGTAAATAGCATAGTCAAGGGAAACAAGAAACAGTTAAGCAGCAGAGAAAATCTCGAGTGATTTTAATGCAAATAAAAACATTGTTTGGAAATAGGTGAAAAGCCTAAAGAAGGAGGTTCTAACAGAATGAATGGAATTAAGAATAATGTGGATAGAATGGTTTGGGATGAAATTGAAATTAGAAAATGATGGAAAGAGTATTTTAAAATTACATCTAAGAATAGACATGAAATGAATGCTATAAATATTAGCTGATTGGGAAAGATTAAATGAATTACTTCACTTTACAATTGTTGGGTATCACAGGTTCTTTTTTAAACCATGCCCAATTTGATTGACCCAAACTCAAAAAAGACCCTGGACCCTGGACAAGTGGTTTCTTTTTATCCCTCTATAATGTTTGGGGAGATGTTTTATTTTGTAAAAACAAATATATAAAGGTGATGCAAATGCTTCTTATATTCTATTCTATTGCTATCTCCATACTATTAGTGTGACAATTACTATTACTAAGACTGCTATATTCTATTCTATTACTATATACTATATTTTATTACAATTGTGCATTATTCTATTATCTACATGCTACCGGTACATTTTATACTATTATTAGCAAGCATCAAGATTTCTTTCTCAAACCTGTTCTCTCATAATTTCCCTCTTTTTGAGATGTGTTCTTTTATTGTTAATGGGCAATATGTAGAGCCCTTGAACTTTTTTTTTTTTTTTAAATACTGTGCTTTGTCTTGCTGTTCTTCTTTCTCTCTCTCTTTTGGACTGCCTACTGCTTCTGAAGGAAAAATGCCTTTTGTTTCACTGCTCTACTCGGTTGGCTGGTGGCTGCAGCACTCTGAAACACAGGTCTCCTACACCCATATGAAGCTTGCTGCTTAATTGGCAACTCCGCTGTGCTGACACTGGGGAAAAGGCTCAAATGGGACAGAGAAAAAAGGCAACTTAGCAATTTGGTAAAATCAGCCTGCTCTTCCTTAGTGGGGATGTTTGGAGGCCCATTGGTGGCCTCTAGAGAATGTATATTTGCTTGAATGGCCCAGAGTTGAGATTCCATTCTCTGAATGGCTGAGACCATATGCTGCCATGTCTGGTTTCCCCACCATGAGAGAAAATACACTTTTTCTAAGCCCAGCCTAGGAATTTATTTGCCTGCTTTAGCTTGATGTGCTGTCTCCTTTTCTCCCTCTGTGAACTTCAGCAGTTCTGTTGTCTGTTAGGAGAAGGATGTGCTAGCCCTTTAGAAGGGGCTGGGACTTGTGCAGTGTTAGTGATGTTATGAGTAATTCCAGTTTGTACTGTTTTGGGCCTCTTCTTCTGTCCAGATTTCCTACTGGAAACCTGCTACTTAGACCCAGGCAATTTGTTGTCATCCTCCAAGCTTAACATCTCAGGCAAGCTGTGAGATGACCATAGGTTCTTACCTTTGGGTACAGCTACTAAGATAAACCATTTGAAGAAGCTTCAAATTGCCAAACATCTCTGGGACATCTGGGTTATTAATTTTAGAAAAGGAGAAACATCTGCTGGATAGGAAAGGAATAAAATTCCATCAAATGTCAAGTATATGCAGGGGATCATCTGATCCATCCTGGAAATGGTCACCACTTTTGGCAAGCTGATTTGAAGAACTGATCAAAGCAAGAAGGGAAGAATGTTTTCTTCCTTCCTTCCAGTTCCTCTGTAGGTCCATGGAAATTTTCTAGCATTTAATCAAAGCAGCAACAATCCCAGGTATAGTGTGGATTGAATGTTTAGCTAAAATAATTGGCCATAGAGTGTGATTAGCCCACTTTGGCATATAGAAATAAGTATTGGATATGTGAGGAATTAATATACAAGTTGAATGCAGTGAAATGGGATACTTAAGAACTATGTCTCATTAAACAAAATGAGATACGGTCCAGAATGAATTCACATATAAACTGAATAATAAAAGGGTGACAGGTCTAAAAAATGAACCTATGGGCAACTTGATCATTTTAAGAAAATGCTGAGGGTATGAAATAGACTTAGTTAGATTTTCTTTTATCTCTTGCCTTTACATTATTTTTCTTATTATTTTATACTCCTATACTGCACTTTGCACAATGTTGCTTACCTGCAAAGAGAATAACTTGATGGGTATGGATGCATTCATGTATTTCTAATCTGCACTCGGATCACTTCACATATTTACAGCCTGAAAGACTGTGAACTTTGCACATTGAAAGTGACAGGCTGGTGTGCATCAGAATGCTGCGTGTAAACTGATATTGACAACACTATGACCATGCATTTAATCTACAATCTCCATTTTGAGTTTGACTTTAATGAAATAATTCATGGATGAAGTTTCTGAGCAAAGTTTGGAACTTTCTTGCTTCTTCTCCAATGCCCTGTGTTTTTTGTAAAAACTTGCCTAGAGAACTCAAAATCATTTTTTTTTTTTTTGCCTAACAAGGGAATTGGCTTACCTTGGAGTTGGAGATCATGTGGCAACTCTGAAGATGCTGTATTTATATTTTGCCATATACGTGCACTATAAAAACGATGTGGAACAGCAGTCTGGTACATTTGCCTGCCATGATTAGCTGCTTTGATTGTGATGGATACATAGTCTATGCTGTTAATCCTTAGCACAAGAAGTCAGCCTTTTATGTAGATAAGATTGAAAGCTCTGACAGGGAGACTTTCCCCATGATACAAAAACTAGAATGGAGGAGAAACAAGAAACTTGATACAGTTAGAACCAATTCCAAGCCATCTATTTGTCTGCTAGTATCCTCCATTGTCTTTCACAAGATTTATAAATGCATGGCTAGGCTCATTTAGGATACAGCCTGAATCACAATCATGCTTACAATATTATTGTAACAGGAATATCGACTCCAAGAGATGAAGATTTGTGGCAGAGCTACATATTACTGAACAAATACCACAAACAGAAGAATTTCCAGCACTGATTAGTTTCAGCTCAGCAAATAATAGTTCTGCTGCTCAGGGAACAAGAAGTCTATGGCCTAGTCTTCCATATCATATTTTAACATAATATTTTAATTATTTCATTTCTAATTTTCCAGCCGTATAACAATTTTGGAAGGTTGCTGTGTTTTTTTTTTTTTAAATATATAGTAGAAGTAAGCAAACCATTCTCAACTGCAGAGTGCAGACTGAACTGAAATACTTCTAGATTTTTGTTCTGAAAGATCTGGTTTATAAACACAGCCCTTTCATCATCCCCTGACTCCAGCCTCACTGTTCTTCCAAAGTTATGAGTTATTACTTAACATGTTAATATGGTAAATCATGCTATCTACTTACAAAAAGCAGCAGAATTCACATATACTATGGATTAAATGCTTCTATTTTTTTTCATTCATCAACAAGTCCAGAGAAGCTAGTTTCTTTCTGCCTTTCTTTCTCCTAATTTATCATTATAGTGCTTCTTTGAGCAAATGGAAGCATCTCACTTGTGGGCTACAGCTGTAAAGACAATACTGCATGAAATGGAACTAAAGCAACAGCAGTAATAAATATCATTATGAAAAAGAGGAGATCAGGCAGGCCAGAAAAGGTATGATTGCAGGAAACTTACTTTACAGTTGTCATGGGACCTAGAGAACAGAAGGACAGTGTATTTGATTGTGTAAGACAGTCCCAAACTTGCCCATCAGCCCAAAAAAGTGAGAGTCACCAATTGCTTTTCAAGCTAGGACCGTAGGAAAGAAGCCCAGCCCAGCCAGAAGTGATATCCTATCTATTTCTCTGTCTATTTCCTATCCTTTATGTGTTTTGTGAGTCTGAGGATGGGCTTCACAGTCTTTTTTCACTGATATTAACTTGCCCATGGGGAAATAGCTAATAGCTATTTGGAAAGCAGAGAAATGTATAATTATTCTTTTTAAGTAGTGAAAATGCTTTCTTTCATCTCTGCCTAAGCATAATGTCTGGAGGTGGGCAAAAAAACCCGATAGCTATGAGGCCATGATTGTACCAGGCCCAGTATAGTATATGGTTGGACTTGTTTGCCAATCCATCTGGCATATTTGTTCTTTTATTTATATTAAGAGCAGATAATCTGAAAATTGTCACATGTTTCTTATTGAAATTTCTTGCCGCTTGGCATCTGACTGAGGACTGTGGAATTTGAAGACAATCAAACTGGAATACCTGATATTTGGGGAGGCTAAAGACTGCCTCCCCTGACTTCTGGTTTGAGTCTCTTCACTGACAGACTGAAACCACAATCATGCACAGTTTCAATCTGTGCTCGCCACTGGAGTGTCCCGAGCTGGCTGGTTTTGGGGCTAAGCCACCCCGTAGAGGTGGTGAAGAGGGGGGAGATTGCCAGCAGGGTTGAGGAGAGCTGCATCTCTTCTCCTCAGCTAGCCCATAACTCCCTTTCCAGAAGGCGGTTGCAGCGGTGGTCAGAAATGGCCACCATCAAAGAAGAACTCAACTAGAAAAGAATGTGCAGGAGGAAGATAAGAAGAGAAAGTTTTTGGTTTGACCTGGGTTAAATGGGAAAAGCAACAACGTTGTGGTACCTCTGGAATTTTAAAATATGAAAAAAAATAACATTGTTCCAAAGAAGATTTGTGCAAGCAGCGAAGGAGAAAGGGAAAGGGAAAGGACTTGTTTTTTTTCCTTTGCCCTTCTTATGCTGACAGCTAAGAGGACCTAAGCAAAGAAATTGAAAAAGCAAATCACTTTGACATCAATAGGCATTTAAGCCTGAAAAATAAAATGTCAAAGGATAATACAGATTTTCTGGATACTTAAAAGCTTTTTAAAAGCAAGAAGGAGAGAAAAGGAATAAGGGCAGGATCTGGAAAAAATGGAGGAGACCTGCCTGGGAATTAAGGACTCACAGTGAAATCTCACAAGATTTCCTAAAAGATACATTTTTAACTGAAACTGGCACAACAAAATAATAGAAACCACAGGAAGAAGAAAGTGAAAAAAGAGCAAGAAAGACATTCCTTTGGATTACTTGGATTACTTGTGGATCTTTGATTTTTGATTATTGCATTTAAATGACTAAAATCAATTGGGTGGTGTTAAAGTGTTTAAGATGGCCTAGCCTACTTTTAAAGACTGAAAATGGAACTTAAAAACAGAAAGAAGATGCACAAGAAGGGAGAAGGTTTCTTTTGGCTTTTCGTATTTCAACTCTCGAAATGGAGATTCTTGGAATTATGAGAAAACAACAGGAAAACGCTTGCCAGAACAAGAAGATTGGGACAAAGAAAGAAGCCATCTTTAAATGATCAAATAATTTTATGTGTGAGAAAAAAAGGAAAAAGGGGGAAGGAGAATGAAAGTTTAAGATTTGAAAAACAACCAAAAAGAAGAATAGTTTGAAAAATAAGTATAAATATTAGAAAGCAACAGAAGAGGGGATTAGCAGAAGAGAGAATTAAAGAATAGAGAGACCAAGGAGGTAAAAAGGGAAGGGAAGAAGAGGGGAAGAAGGAAAGGAAAAGAAAGTTATAAAAAGACAAGAATATAGGACGAAAACAGGAAAAAGGTATAAGAATTTGAAAGTATAAACCTGTTTAACGAGACCAATGGGTGAAACTTAATTGTGAAAGGAGTTCTGCAAAGGTACATAAGATAGTATTTGGTTAATTACAAATAGAAATAATTTAGAAAATATGATTAAAATGGATGGATAAAACATTGATATTAATGTGGTGGAAAGTTTTGTTAATAAATAAATGAAATAAAGTGAATGAGAAGAAATTAAAATTAGAACAGGATGGGAACATTTTAGACTATTATTTGAATGAAGATGTTAAGAATTTTTAATGATATTAATGATAGAATATGAATTAGAATGGAATGAGTGCTTTATTTAACATATTTAATATATGTATATCATACACTTTAAAAGCACAACTACAGTGACGGTGGGGATACTACCCGAAAGGAAGCTGAACAGCATACAGTATATACATACATTACCACATACAACAGTGCACACACACACACACAGCTTGAGTGCCCGCCATCACACATATATTATTTGTTTTCTTTAAGTTTTCGTAGGTACTTTACAATGTATGCTGTTCACTTCCTTCGGTTTATTATCCCACGTCATTGTAGTTGTTGCTTTTAAAGTTGTATGCAACGTTTTCGGCAAGACTCTCATCCTGGCCATCATCAGGCTTCCTGTATTGAGTTCGTCTGTGGGTCAGGCTATCACAGCCATTAATTTTAAATTTGAGCTAAGCCTAGCTGTTGAGCCAGAATGCTTTTTTCTTTCATCCTGATTGGTTGGGAGTCTTGTCTGTGTTTATTGATCTTGGAGTTTGCTTGAAATTGGTGTTTTCTGGTTTTTCTGTTCTGTTTTTGTGGCTTCGATTGGCCTGGCAACATTGTGTTCCTGTATTGCTTTTTGGGTGGCTTTTGGCACAAGATGAAATTCAAAGCGCTACAAACCCTGAAAAATGATCAACATTGCAAACAATCATACTCCAGCAGATAAAGGGAATTGCCACAGTAATGTAATCGGATAGAAAAGGCTACAAAAACCATTGGGACAGACCTACCGAAGACTCCACATACAAACCTTATAAACACAGACCAAACAATATACTGGAAAAATTAACCCAAGCGAAAAATTATAAACGCAGCCACATAGCAAAGAAATCCAATACACTGATCATTCCAAGAGAAAAATCTTCCAGATGTCCCAAACTAATAGCAGCCTCCCAAAAAATACCAACAAAGAAGGCAATACCTCTCAAACCCATAGTCAGCTTCCCAAAGGAGCACACTACTAACAAAAACCTAAGCTAAACACTTAGCAAAAACAACTACAGCCATGCTGAACCTACAGCTTTCATTGTACAAAAACTCATTAAACACCTTCTCAGAATGATCAAAGATCACACGTGGAACAAAAAGATCTGCCTTTGTAAGATTTCCGACGTGGTTTGCACGATTCACCTCAAAGTCCTGATAAAAGAAACTCTCCGAAATCACCAAAAAATAAATAACAACCAAGCTAAACCACGCTCATGAAACTAACAGAACACTTGCTTAACCAACACATATTTCATAGACCATAGGACAAAGATACAAGCAAACTGAAGGAGCCCTGTGGGATGCAACCACTGTCACCCGTCATTGTAAACCTGTCATGAAAGAATTAAGAATACAGAGCCCTGGCTAATGCCACCCACAAACCCAAACTATGGGCTAGATACCAATCGATGGACACATTTGTTTGAATTTGGGCCCAGGAAAAGAACCTGAACAATTTTCCTAACCACACTAAACAGCACACAACCCCAAAATCAAGTTCACCATGGAAACGGAAATAAACAAACAACTACCAATTCCCAGATGTACTAATCTACAAAAGAACAGATGGCACACTAGGACCTCACCGTATACCAGAAGAAAACACATCATACACGCAACCTGCTACCTCAACACCCAATCCCACCACCACCCAGCACAGATAAATTCTGTGCCAGAAAACTAACTTACCGCGTCGCGCCTGAGCTCTTAGCGCGAGGACCTGGCGGAACCAAACCCTGGCAGACAAGACAACATATAAGAACTGAAACTATGCCACCCTGAACTAAAGTACTGGCAGCCAATGGACCTTCCACAAAAAATAAATCACCAGCTTGAATCCACAAACACACTGAGACATAATAGGAGACCAAGAAGATCACAAGACCTATGGAAACAGATGTCCTGCCCTAAGAAGAGGTACTACAGACAGAAATTCAGTAAGATACTACACAGATCATCACATCAAGACCTGCCTTCAAAACAGACAAAAAAACTGCAGCCATGCCTTAGAAAAGCCCCAAAGATAAAAGTGACCTGAAAAACCAAGGCATATATGAAGTTCCCTGTGCATCATGCCCAGGCCACATAACATTGGAGCAGACACAAGTAGAGGAATAAGTACACGGCACCTGGATGAACACAAAAATGCAGTAAAAAAAAGCCTGGCAACACACCCTCCTCAACTAGTGCCAAAAACATGAAGCCATAGGTCACAACATCAACTTCAAATGGCAACACCAAAACCGACTCAGCCATTATAGAAACCCCAAAGCCCCCCCCCCCCCCCCCAAAAAGAAAATCATCAGAGAAGCCATAGAGATTGAAAAAAGACCTGAAAGCATGAAAATAAGAAGAGATGATTCCACCAGACTGTCAATCATTTGGAAGCCTGCACTCTCAAATAGAAAGATCTCCACACCACAAGCCAGGCTAGTATATATATATGTATATATATATAAAACCTTTTTAAAAGAATATAGTGTGCATTAAGAATGTACCAAGCAGAATTTGATTGGAAGTTATGTATTATATTGAATATTATAATCTTAAAGGTATATATTTAAGCTTAAATAAGAATTGAATGGATAAAATTAAAAGATATAAAGGTGTCATACTCCAATTAGTAACGACAGGGGAAAATTTGTTAAGAGAGTGAAACAGAACAGACAAAAGTATAAATATAATGATTTGAACTGAGATGAGATAATCAAAAAAAAATGAGAAAATTAAAAGAGGGGAAAAACTATGTAGAAAATGTAAAACAGGAATAAGATATGGAATAGAACACAGAAATGAGCATGAAATTGAGTTTGTGTCTGTATGAACAAGTGATAACCCGGGACCATGCTATTATCAAAAAAAAATGTTTATTTGTATTATGTTTTTTTCTTTGTGAAAAGTCAAATATTTTTTTTTTTTAAAAAAATGCCTCCCTCCCTTTTTTGCCTTCTTTGCTCCTTTTTCTCTTCGTGACTTCCAGACAATCAGCCTTCCCATCCCTAAAATCTTGTGATTCCAATTTAAAGCCCAGTCAATATTGTTCTAACAATAATCAAAACCTCTCCAAATACAAGGCAGTGGAACCAGTTTATGTAATCAGCAGCACTAACTGCCTAATGGTAAATCAATGGGTCTTGAAAGTCGCAAACCTTCTAGATTTGACTTACATGCAGTAGCCTTTTGGATATGGCTCGGCTGGTGTAGTTAGTATTATTGCAGACAAGAAAGAAGACAATTCTAATAAGAGACTGTCTTCTGCATGCTAAAGTATCAACACCTGTGTTAGGGCTCCAAGGTTTAAATTCCAGTCTTTTTTTTTCTTCCCCTTTTACTTTAATGGATACTTGGCCATTCAAAGAATTCCTCAGGCAGCCATTCTGGCTGGGGAGTTCTGGGAGTTGAAGTCCATCAATCTTAAAGTTGCCACAGTTGGGAAACACTGACTTAGAAGATCTGGGTGTACTTAGCTTGCAAATGAGAAAGTTCAAAGGGGATATAATAGGTGTTTTCAATTATCTATGAAGGGCAGTCACACTGTAGAGAGTTTGNGGGAATGGTGAATTCTAGTCATGCCTAGGCATGAAAAACCAGTCACTAACTCTTAGTCCAACCCACCTCACAGGGTTGTTGTGGAGAAAAGAGAAAGAGACAGTATTAGGTATGTTTACTGCCTTGAGTTATTTATATATAAAAGTAATAAAGGGGAGGATAAAAAATTGAGAGAGAGAGAGAGAGAAAGAGGGAGAGGGAAAGAGAGAGAAAGATGGCTCGATCAAACTATTAATCAGTAGAAAAGACAGACAGGTAGCTTTGTTGGATTAATGGTTTGTTGGATTAATGGTTCTTGCTAATCTGAGAACTGCTGGCCCCTGCTATGCCAGCTTCATTTTCCTTCAGACCAATGCTTCTTAGATCTAAATGCTGGCAATTGCTAATAGAGTAGAATGTAGTTAGTGTCAAATTTGTCATAGAAATATTGGGAGAAAAGCACCAAGAAAGAAAAAGAAGTTTTATCTCATAATTGCACCTTGCATTTTCCAAATATTAGAACATTAAGGGCTGGAAACCATTGTGGACTGTTTCTTTTTGGTATCTATTCAGTAACATTAGAAGATATTTCCCATTCCAGCTGTCCTGAACAAATTTTATCTTCATATGTTCTTTTCTCTTCTGGTCTGCTAATAAATACAACCATGCTGGGAGCTAAATTTGCTGTCATTTCAAATGTGGTTCTTTTGCCCGAGATTTTGTTGTTGTTGTTGATGGTGAATTTGAGTTCAGATATCATAGTAAAACCATAGTTTCAGAGGTGATATTCAGCAGGTTCCGACCAGTTCTGGAGAACTGGTAACGGAAATTTTGAGTAGTTTGGAGAACCAGCAAATGCCAGCTCTGACTGGAGATTTTACAGTATCCTTCCCCTGCCACGGCCACCAAGCCATGCCCACAGAACTGGTGGTAAATTTTTTTGAATCCCATCACTGCATAGTTTAGAAATAGTTATGACTGATTCTTCACAAGTCATACTAAGTCATAAATCATGGAAAACTAACTAAAATGGCTGAGTTTATACAAATATACTAAGCCTAAGCCAAACATCACATCATATAACTCACTGTAAAAAGTGCTTTATTTTTATGATTACTTGACATAAAAGAACATACAGTGTGCTACAACACAACACAAATACCTTACTTAAGGAAACATTTCTTGTGTCAAAGGCCTTGCTTATTTTATTTTAAACCCCAGTTTCAAAAGACAATGGAAGTCTTGAGAAGGGCTACGAAGATGATGAAAGGATAGAAACCAAGTCCTGTGAGGAGCACTTAGAACAGTGTTTCCCAACCTTAGCAACTTTAAGACTTGTGGACTTCAACTCCCAGAATTCCTCAGGCAGCCATTCTGGTGGGGAGTTCTGGGAGTTGAAGTCCATTCAATCTTAAGTTGCCACAGTTTGGAAACACTGACTTAGAAGGATCTTGGGTGTGTTTTGTTTGAAAACACACGAGGTAGGACCGGGTTTCCAAACAACAAAAGGTTTTATTCAACAGTAGTCAGAATTAGAACACTGGCTGCAGCTGCAGCCAGCCTTTTATACCAGGCTGGCCTGCTTGCTTTCAACCTATGGCATTTACTTTAAAAATTTGCCGCCTTTCAGCAGCTCTGCTGGATTGGTTCCGTAGTGAACATCCACTTCTTACTTATCTAGACCAATCAGAACAGTAAGCTTAGGATTCAAAACCACTTGCATATAGAACACCCTCCCCCTTAGTTTAGTCCTACGTGGTTACGTAGGTCACGCAGGTAGGTGGGGCTTCTCCGAACTCGACTGGACCTGTGCGTTCATTCCCTCGTGAAGACTTCGACCGGTTCGGATGGGGCTTGCTGTGTCCTCCGATCTTCTCTCTTGGAACCGTCTGGGAAGGGTGAGTCGGCCATTTTTGCCGCGCCTGAAGTTTGCTTAGGCTGGCGGCTTTGCCGCTCCCACCCGTTTCCATTGGCAGGTTGAGCTGGCCTGGCTGGCCCCTTCCGAGGGGCTTCTTTCCGCCAAGTCTCTTCAAACAGTGAGTCTTTTATTTGCTCTTTTTGTTGGTTAATATCGTTTGTTTTAGTTTTAAACGGTTCTTTATTAACTTCTCGCCGTTCCCCCCCCGGTTTGAGGTTTATTCTGTATTGTCGGCGACTGGTTGTGTGTCTGTTATGGCCATTCAATTATGTTCGGGATCGAAGCTGGTCTATTTGTGCCGTTCACTCCCTGCCATCGTTCTACCGTTAAACGGTAGGGATTTGGGGCCTGTAAGTTGGGTTTAATTTGTCCAGGGTACCCACAATGGTTCACCTGTGAAAGTTTTCGCGTTTATACCCAAGTCGCCTAACTGGAATTGGCCTAAACTTTGTGGAGGAATCAGGGGGGTTTCTGGGTTAAAATTTGTGTGTGTAGTCTGTCAAGGTTGATTCGTAATTTTTCGTCCCATAAGTAATTCCACCAGGGGACTTGTTCGTAACGTGTACTGCGGGCGTTATGGCTGGAGTTTTAGTAAAACGGTTTACTTTTTGTTTGGACATCACCTATGTCATTCTTTCTTAAGCCCTTCCTTGTGAATCGGACCATTCTCTCGGCTCTGCCGTTTTGCAGCCGGATGGGCTCGGCGCGGGTTAGGGCATGTCTGATTACCTAGGGAGGCTAGGTATTGCTCGAATTTGCAACTTGTTAGTTGTGGTCCAATTTGTCGGGACAGAGAACGTCTGGTAGACCGTGGGTGGCGAAAAGGTCGTCTTAATTTTTTATTAAGTGTTTCTGTTGTCGTTGATGCCATTGTTTTTACTTCAAGCAATTTGAGTAGGCATCAACGACAAACCAGAAAGGTATGCCCCTTGGTTGGGACCCGCGAAGTCTATGGAATTCTAACCATGGGTCCCCTAGGGGGTTTCTCCCAGTCCCTTGATAGGGTTTGCTTTTTGGAGAGAGGGAGGTCTGATTCCCTGCATTTATTGGCAAGAATTCCACCCAATACTCTATAGTCCTTATCAATGCCTGCCACCAACACATAGCTCCCTGGCCAGGTTTTTCATTTTAAACCATTCCAGGGTGACCCTCATGCAACATCCCTTAGTACTTGGGCTGCAACTTCCTGCTGGATGACCCACCGATCTCCCCACAACAAAACACCCCTTTAGAATAGATAGTTCAGTCTGTCTGGACCGGAACGGTTTAAAAGTTCAGTTTTTTGTGTTCTCCGGCCAGCCTTTACCTTAACCCAGGCCAAGAACACGGGGCAGTCAACGAGTCCTTAGGGTGGCTCTTGCGACATCCATTAGGCGGAGCAGGGTAGATCGGGACAAGTCTCCTTATTTGCAAGCGATGGTCATTGCGGTGCCGGGGTCTTTCCTCGTTAGTTGGTAGGGGGTGCTCTGCCTCAAAGCGGTCATGGGAAATTTGTTTCCCCTGGTCGATGCGTCAGAGTATAGAATACGCTGCAAGGAAACCTCTGACCATCTACGGACATTCTTGTTGACAGTATGTTAGGCGTCGGCTTGTTTCCCGCCAAAAAATTTCCATCAGTGGTTTGTGGTCCGTTACAATTTGAAAAGCCCACCCTTACAACATGAAGCGTTTACTCCAGCGACTATTGCTAGGGCTTCCCTGTCCAGTTGACTGTAATTTCGTTCAGTCTTTGATAGAGTCCTAGAATAGTATGCGACGGGTGCTTCTCTGCCATCCGGAAGTTGGTGACTTAGGACGCACCTACTCACAATGGTGAGCCGTCGCAGGTCATTCTTAAGGGGCAGTGTGTTGCTAAATTGGATTTGAACGTGTTGTGGGATGTTAGCAATCTTTTTAATATTCTGGAGCCTTCCTTTCTTTGCTACCCCATGTTCCAGTTTGCTTTTTTATCTAAAAAGACGGATGTAACGGTTCAGCTATAGTGGCCTTGTTTGGCAGAAATTACATGATAAAAATTAATTAAGTCCTAAAAGGCTTGCAGTTCTGTTTTGTTTCTCGGTTCAGGTGCTTCTTGTATTGGCCTTGATTTTCTTATCTGTGGGGTGGATGCCCTCACCCGTCTATTGAGTAGCCAAGATAATTCAACGCTGTTTTTCCATTAGGCAGCATTTTCCTTTTTACTTTAAGGCCAGATTCCCGTAAATTTGGTTAGTACTTTGTGAGTCTTTTTTTTAATTGAGTCTTACATTAACTCTGGCCGAGATAAGACGTAATCGTCGAAATAGGGAACGACCCCTGTATGCCATTTAGGAGGCGTTCCATCAAACTTTGAAAAAACGGGCCCGGTGGCCACGCTTTACTTCCAATTGGAGTCGGTTGGCTTTGAATGCGCCCTTGTGTGTGACTATGGTTTGCGCTATCTTGCCTGTTCTCTGGGTCCACTGGGAGTTGCTGATTAGCTTGTGCCAAGTCCAGTTAGCAAAAAATTTTGCCTTTGCCAGGAGTGGAGTAAATGTTGGACTTACTGGCACTGGGTATGCGCGCTGGTGTAAAGCATGGTTCAGGGTTGCCTTATAGTCACCGCAAGATTCTTAATGGAACCCGTTTCAGGTTTTAATGGGTGTAACAATAGGCGTTTCCATTTGGCAATGGTCACAGGTTCTAACCACCCCCTGGGCTATATTTTGTCCAGTTGTTCCTCTATCTTGCCTTTTAGTCCAAAGGGAACTCATCTGGCTTTAAATCTTTGGGCTATCTGGGGATCTAGGCTAAAAGAGATAGGTTTCCCCGATACTTGCCCAGCGAGGCCTTCGAAAATGTCTTGGAATTCGCGGATGAGGTTCATCTTCCCAATGGTGGTGGTTACTCGATCGACCCCGTCATCCCGAATGCCCAAGGTGTGCGGAACCATTCGATTGCCCAGGAGGCTCGGGTCTGTCCCGGTCCGACTATGGTTAGCGGCAGTCTTTTGAACATGTTTGCTTATAAGTGACTTAAAAATTGTCCCATTTGCCAATTACAGGGATTTGGTTTCCCTGATAGTCCTTTAGAGTCAAAGGTTGTTTTTGTTAGTGTCTGGATTTGATGTCTGGGATCAGCTTTTTTATGGTATCCAAGAAACCATCGAAAGGAAAGACCGGAGTCCACCTCCATCTTACAGGGCTTCCCTTCGATTGTTACGTCACTTTAACGTTTTCTTGCCGCTTTCCGTCTGGGCGCTTTCTAATAGTGACGGTTGGTGTGTATTGGCTCGTTCTCTTGTTTGCACTTTCTCTCTGCTCGTTTAGGCTCTGGCTCGTGTTGGGGAATTTCTGCGTCTCGTGCGGCTGTAGCTTTTTTGTTTCTGCCAGACTTTCTCCGATGTGCCCGCGTTTTTTTTACAGTACCTGGCGATTAGCATCGAGAAATCTTGCATTCGGCTCGGGCATGGTTTCCTTCCGCAAGCCAGCGCATTCCCGCCAATTTCTTCTTTTGCGCTCTTTTATTTGCGGCAGGCGGTGGACCTCGTCGTCTTCCTCGCCTTCGATTCGGTTTCTCTTCTCGATTTTCGAAATGGGTGGTGTGGTCAGCTGCTTCCTTTTCTCTGAGTTGGGTTTCTTCGCCATTTTGTTCATTTTCTTCATTTTTGACCACCGATTTCTTTGCGGCTTCACGGCGGCCATGGCTTCCGCGATTGCTTCGGTCACAGTGATTTGGGTTGTTTAACAGCTTACTTTTGCGCTGTAAATGTCTCTTTGCAGCCCTTAATACCACGCGATCTTCATCCACTTCGTCGATGTTTTTAGGAATCGCAACTCAACCCCCTATTGCCGTAGAGCAGCCACGAAATACCGGCGACGGTCTCCCCATCTCGCTGGTCTCTGCGGTAGAATTTGTCCGCTTTATTAAGTTGACACTACCGGAGGCGTAGTGTGATTTGAGGATTCTTGTAGTTCTGGCACGTGTAGCTGCTGACCGTCTCGGGGCTTCGCAAGGGCTTTTGCCATTAAACACCGTTGGTCCGCAATGGGTGAGGAATACAGCTCGCTTGCGTTGTTCCGAGGATTGTCATCCAATTCCATTGCTTTCCAGATACATTTGGAAGCGATGCTGCTGTATGACTCCCAATCCTCAACGCAGGGGTTGAAGGGTGCGGGCGGTGCGTTGCTTCCAGACATTTTGCTGGCGTCTGGCTTCTATCACCGCGTGCAGGGTTTCGCGTTCAGGACGATCCCATCCTCGGTCGCCATGTGTTTTGTTTGAAAAAACACATGAGGTAGACGGGTTCCAACACAAAAGGTTTTATTCAACAGATAGTCAGAAATTAGGAACAACTTTAGGCTGCAGCTTTCTGCAGCCAGCCTTTTATACAGGCTGGCCTGGGCTTGCTTTCAGCCATGGCATTATCTTTAAAATTGCCGCCTTTCGCAGCTCTCTGGAATTGGTTCCTAGTGAACCAATCCACTTCTTACTTATCTAGGACCAATCAGAACAGTAGCTAGGATTTCAAACACTTGATATAGAACAGGGCTGTACTTAGGCTCAAATAGGAAATTCAAAGGGATATAATAGGTGTTTTCAATTATCTAGAAGGGCAGTTCACACTCTGTAGTAGAGTTTGGACTAATTTCTCAATTTGCTCCAGGAAAGGTCAGGACACAATGAATGGATGAAACTTTAAGGATGTAGACACAGACTAAAACAGGGAATTGGTGAATTCTAGTCATGCCTAGGCATGAAAAACCAGTCACTAACTCTTAGTCCAACCCACCTCACAGGGTTCTTGTGGAGAAAAGAGAAAGAGACAGTACGTTCACTGCCTTGAGTTATTTATATATAAAAATAATAAAGGGGAGGATAAAAAATTGAGAGAGAGAGAGAGAGAAAGAGGGAGAGGGAAAGAGAGAGAAAGATGGCTAGATCAAACTATCAATCAGTTGAAAAGATTTCTTCAAAGAGTAGTTTCTTTGCCTTCACTGGACATTTTCAAACAGAGGATGGGTAGTAATCCCTTGAGGATGAAATAGTTTCCAGGGAGTGGACTTGATGCTCTTCCAGTGCTATGATTCACTCGTCTAGTAGATAACTTGCTTTTTGTTCCACTTCAGTCTGATGATCATTGCACAAATAAACATCCTAGCAGGTATTTAGAATTGGATCATCCCAATTCTAACCCTGATGCCTTAGATCAAGGATGGGCAAATTTGCCTCAATACATTTGATGTATTGCCAGAATGCAAGTGCAAAAATACACACTAAGCAGTTAAAGGATCTGATTGGAAATTGAGTGTAAAACCTGATTTTCAAACAATAACTGGATTGGTTTGTGACTCATTACAAGCCTTTTTCAGTTTAGCAATTTAATTCAAATAAGGAAAAGAGAGTTTTGTGTGTGAGAGCTTAGCTGACATTCTACAAAACACAAACTTCTCAGTGGCAAACTCCTCAATCTCCCATCCACTCCAAAATCCCTTGCAATATGTTGACTTAACTATCTTAGACAATGGAGCTTCACATGCAATTTGTTTAGTTCAGCTGCCCAGGACCACTTTTGTTAAGAGGCAGCCAGATAGCAAAGGCTGATCCGGTACTTGTTCAAGAATAGTGAACAGTTTTAACCTGACATGAATCTTCCTAATCATTACTCATTCGTTCTGAAAGAGAAACCTGTGCAGTTCACTTAAAGCACCATCAGAAAAAATATGCAGCCATTTTAAGCCAAATGCTACTTTCAGATACCTTTTGTGAGCAGAACCAAAGTCATGTTGGATGACCCATTGAATTAAATAAGGAAGTGTGTCTCAAACTCAGTAGCTCT
>BHFT01033662.1:0-29818 GCA_004320025.1 Laticauda laticaudata
CCCACTCCTGGCTGGCCCCACCCACCCTACCCCACCCCTCCCAGGAGTCCCCATTCACACGGCCTGTTTTGGATGCAGGTAAATGCAGGGCACATGAGGAGGCTCTGGGAGGGTGAAAAACGGGCCTCCTGGAAGTTTGGGAAGGCTGGAAATGGGCCCTTTTCTGGCTTCCAGAGAGGCTCTGGAGCCCGGGGAGGCCGTTTTCACCCTCCTGGAGGCTCGAGGAAAGCCTCCTGATCTCCTGAACAAAAATGCCCCCCCCACCAGGTGCATGAGGCCAACTGCCACACCCACCATGGCCACACTCAGGCAGCAGCCAGGCAGAGAATCCTTTGCTAATTTTTTTGAAGCCCACCCCTGAACTTATGTGATGGTGGTCACATTTATCTGGATTTCTCTGATGGCCGGGTTAAAGAAAATTTGCTTATAAGTCAAGGAGTTAAACACTCTAATCAGTTTTGCCATTAGAATTATGGAAGACCCTGTCTTTACTGGAATTCAGTAGCATATATCTTATGAAATATAAAAATAAAACAAGTTAGCATCTTGCTATCTGTGTATGGATAGATGCACATTGTGGATACATTCATGCTAATGTATTAACATCACTTTATAAAGTGGTAGTTATAATGCCTTGGTAAGACCACACTTGGAATATTGCACCCAGGTTTAGTTGCCCCGGTATGAAAAAGATGTTGAGACTCTAGAAAGAGTGCAGAGAAGAGCAACAAAGGTGATTAGGGGACTGGGGTACTGGTGATTAGGCTAAAACATATGAAGAACGCTTTCAGGAACTGGATATGTGTAATTTAATGAAAAGAAGGACTAGGGGAGACATGATAGCAGTGTTCCAATATTTCAGGGGCTGCCACTGAGAAGATGGAGTCAAGCTATCCTCCAAAGCACCTGAGGGCAGGACAAGAAGGGCAGGACAATGGGTAGAAACTATTCAAGGAGAGAAGCAACTTAGAACTAAGGATAAATTTTCTGATAGTGAGAACACTTAATCAGTGTAAAAATTGTGGGTGTTCCAACACTCTTCTTTTGAAGAAGAGATTGGACAATGATTTGTCTGAAATGGTATAAGGTTTCCTGCTTGAGTAACAGGTTGGATTAGAAGACCTCCAAGGTCCCTTCCATCCCTTCCAACTCTATTGTTATTCTGTTATTCATGACAGCTCTGGAAATCTTGTGGTTACATTAATTCACACAATATTTAAATAAGTTCTTTAGATTCCAACTGAACTGAACTTAGAATTAAGGAGCCTTAGCTCATTTATCTCAGTATTATCTACACTGACTGGCAGTGGATGCACAAGGTTACAGAGGAAAACATTGGTCAGCCTTGTCAAGTCAATCTTGGTTGGGATTTGGATGAAAGACATTTAGGAATGTCCAGAAAGGTTGGAAATTATATTTTGGTCTTTTGTTTCACTTGCTGAATATAAAGACAGATAGAATAACTCTACAAATTCTTCCATACAAAGTTTCTTTTATTGGATTATATTAGGTATCCTTAAGGTAACTCACAGTTATGTCAAGATGCATCTAATGTCCATAGTTGTAATCGTAATGTAAATGATAGTAATCTTTCTATCCCATATTTCATCTCATAGTCGTAGAATCAGGGGGTAGAGCTGCTATCATGAGGCTGTGTTCAGGCAAGAGTGAAGAAACCTCCCCCAACCCACCAAGGGTCAATTCAGTGACCAATCAGGGTTACAGATGTGACCACATGACCACTACATTTCCCAGGATACTTTAACTATATTTACCTTGATGCATTCTCTTAAGGGGACAGCTCTCAATTCCTAATTAACTATCCCAAATCCTATTAACTCTAAACTGTCTGGACAGCACAAATTCCAAAAGAAAGAGCCTAGAAAAAGGCAGCAGCAACCACTTGCATGTGGCTGCCAAAAATCCTGTGTGGATGAATTCCTCTAGTTATTAGGAGTCAAGTGTAATTTAAAGGTATTTTTCTCTCTAACCATATGGGAATATCATGATGGAATCCTCCAGTGTGACTTCTTTTGAAAGCAGCTCCATTATGCTGCTTCATTATCTATTTTGGGTCCGAGCTATTCCACAGGAAAAGAGAGCCAAATTTTTTCTCATCCCCTTGCCATGATCACAATTGCACTCATCTCCCACCATTCTAGAGGCTACAAAGAGGAAGACCCGAAGCATAATACATGCAAGTTTCTCCCTTGTCTTTCAGCAAAGATAATTAAATCTTTCCTTCCTTGTGACCCAATCCAATTGGTAAAAAAGAAACTAATTTTTAGAAAAATTAATTCTAAAGTTAAACTATTGGTGTATTTGGTGAGGTTAAAATCAGTTGTATAATACAGAGCAATTTATGTAATGTAACAGCTAATATCTGATGACTCAAAAATGTCATGATACAATGAAACTGACTACCAGAAGAATGGCATAGGGCTGTATTTCTCAACCTTGGTCATTTTAAGATGGGAGGACTTCAACTCTGACTGGGGAATTCTGGGAGTTAAAGCCCACTTATCTTAAAATGACCAAGGTCGGGAAGCACTGGCATGCATTGGCGTAAGCCAGTGGTAGGATTCAAATTTTTTTACTACCAGTTCTGTGGGCATGGCTTGGTGGGCATGGTGTGGCTTGGTGGGCGTGGTAGGGGAAGGATACTGACAAATCTCCATTCCCTCCCCACCCCACTAACCTGCTTTCCAGCTCCATTCTCCTGTGCAGGGCAACAAAAGAAGATCCAGCCAATCACCTGGGACTCGGAAGGCAGAGAATAGATGGGGGCGGGGCCAGTCAGAGGTGGTATTTGCTGATTCTCCAAACTACTCAAAATTTCTGCTACCAGTTCTCCAGAACTGACCAGAACCTGTTGAATACCACCTCTGGCGTAAGGTATAGCTTCCTCATACCTTTTCTATCCAATCATAATGTGACAGATGCTTACAAGAAAAAAAAATATAGGGATGCTGGCATTGCATTGAGCAAATGGTTGGACTAAATGACTTCAGATTCACATTCTTTATTTTTCTGAATTTAAGTTGTTATCTGCCTGAATAACAGAAACTTAAAGAAAACACTTTCCACAGTGTGTATTTGTCAGTGATGTGATCTGAGGTACACTTAAACAATGAATTGGTTTGGAACTGAAAGGGAGGAGAGTGATCTAGACCAAATAGTAAAGGATGCCCAAACAAGTCAATGCCTAGTCCTCAAATTGATCTTGAATGCTTCTAAAAACAGCTGGAAATAAACTGCCAAAGACAGATTCTTTCTTTTATTTTGATTGCAAGATGTGCCTTGAGGTTGGATCTCTTTCTCAGTGGGGCCGTTACACTGTTTGCATCTTCTGGCTAAGCGAATAAAATTGAAGGCCATTGGAAAAGTTTCTTGTCGTACAATGTTGTAGCAATTGCCCTAATTGTGTGTGATTCAAGACTGATGTAAATCAGCAATGCCACCTCTCTCTTTCTCTTTTAATCTGTTTCCTTGGCAGTTGTTCAGTCAACTGCTGAGTTTCAAACACAGTTCATTGTATCATTGTAGTGTATTTAGGGGTTGCCCCAGAAAAGACAGGACAACAAAGACAAATGTATCTGACACATGTTTCTTACCAGAAAAAGGGAAAAATAATGCAATAGTGGTTAGGAATGCAATTCCTAATGTTGAAGAGGTTATGGGTCTCAGATCATAGAAGGTGCAGTTGAAAAGACCTTTTGGTCTCATCGGTCCAGCCCTGATTATAATACAAGTTGCCCTTCCTCCAGAGAAACATTCAGGATTCAGTTCTAAACAGTAATGTTTGGGAAAGGCACAATCTAAAACAGACAAATCTGTATGTGTTTAGGTTTTGCTTTCTTTCCACTTTTAAATATTAAAAATTGACTCCAGCTGTGGGGTAAAGTAACGCCCAGCCTATAAAGACTTTGACAAATAAATCACAGTGCAATTTGCTGTGCATTTTTGTGAGGTCTAAACACCGATTCTTGAAGAGAATTTTTCCATTATTGCATCTTGGGAAGTGGTCTTTGCCACTACCAGCTCGTGTTTTTTTTTTTTTAACTTTTAAAATATATGTCCCTGAATTCTTGTAAGGACAGGTTCTGCCATAACTCCTGGCAAACTGATCACAGCATTAATCCCATGACTAATATAAAAAAGTCTTTCCCAATCCAGTGTTCTGGTTGGGAATTCTGGAAATTGTTACCTCAACTCATCTGGGCGTGACTTAAAATCTGTTCTAAAAACAATTAAAGGCAACCATCACCGGGCCATGCCGTTTTAACAAATGCAACAAATAATATAAACAGTGTTTTTCAAACTTGGCAACTTTAAGATGTGTGGATTTCAACTCCCAGAATTCCCCAGGCCTGCCATTTTTCTGGGAATTGAACTTCATATGTCTAAAAGTTGCCAAGTTTGAAAAACATTGATCTAGCAGCAACTGGAAAGGAAGCACAATTGTACATAAGCCTCTATAGGTCAAAGCATATTTGTCTCAGAAAGATGGTTTTTACTACCAAATCCACTTCTGGACAAGGCCATATCTACCTCCCTTCTAAATTATGATTAGGCCTTGGGGTTATTCAGTGAAGCTACACTGAAGGCAAAATCGTAAATACAATATTCTTCTGTTTATTCTTTGAAGAGATGTTAAGCCACCTTTTATCTCCCATCTATAAAGATCATTAGAAAGCAAGAAGAAAGGGAGATTTTATATTATTCCTACTAAAGAAAGTTACTACAAGATGTTTAATTTTGTTAAAAGTGATTAGAACATAGTCTTTGAATTTTAAAGAAATCTATGTAGATAGATAACAATTCTTTGATTCCCTTGCATCAGTGAGAATAGGTAGGTTTAACATTTTCTCCATTTATTTACCTGCAAATACATCTATATCCCACTTTCTCCTTTATTTTACTGGTATACTTGGCAATCTAAACTTATATTATCCTTACCATGAATTCTTTGAAAAGTTATAATGCAGTTCTGATTATAATACAAGTTGCCCTTCCTCCAGAGAAGCATTCAGGATTCAGTTCTAAACAGTAATGTTTGGCAAAGGCACAATGTGAAACAGATAATATGTTGAATCGATATGTTCATTCATTGAACAATTCATTTATTGCTAGGGGTGGAGGGGAGTAATGTTTGCATTGCCCATCAATCCTGGGCTTCTTCTTCTCTCGTGTCGCTACACTTTTCCCAGCCACTGTAGAACACAGGCTCTGGCACATGGGGTGTAATCGTGGAGATCATGTGATGTACAGGGTTGTGGTAGCAGGGTGCAGTTTAATAGGTGTTCCATTGTCTGGGGAGCCTCCCCGCAGTCGCATTCTGTGGATCCATCATGGTTGTATCCCCATTTCTGCATCAGGGCTTTGCATCTCCCAACTCCAGTTCTAAGGCGATTCAGGCAGCGCCTGAATCCACAGAATCCTGGACTGAATAGCCAAGTCATTGCACTGTATCTTTATTCTTCTAAAAATCCACTGCAGCTGTAACTGAGATTCTATGCTTTCTAAAAATTGGAAGATATCCCATTGTCAGGTTACTATAGTATAATAGACTACACTTATACTATTTTGATCTGTTATGACCAAAACATTCATAAGATATTTTTAAAATAATATTTTTCAGTGAACTTTCAGTCAACAGTTTTTAAATACTGGCTACACCAGAAAAGAAAGAATTCTTAGGTAATGCTTGAACAAGTTTTTTTGATAACTTGTTAAAATGATTTTCCAGCTCTCATGGATCTCTGCTATATGAATGTCTTTTATGCCTCTGTTGTCCCCAAAACTGGGCTCTTGCTTGGTGTCAAAGCTGTAAGTCACTGGACACAAGGTGTGGAAGAATGGATCTTGACAGACTAGAACACTGGGCTGTATCTAACAAAATGAAATTCAATGTAGAGAAAAGTAAAGTCCTACAACTTAGGCAAGAAAAACCAAAAAGAAACACAAATAGACTGGGTGAAACCAGGCTCAATAGCAGTAAACTGTGAGAGGGATCTTGGAGTCTTAGTGGACAACCAGCTAAGTATGAGCCAGCAGTGTGCAGCAGCAGCCAAAAAAAGCTAATGAAATTCCTAAATTGTCTTAACAGAGGGAGACAATCAAGATCAAGGGAGGTACTAATACCTCTCTATAAAGCCTTAGCAAACACCATACCTAGAGTACTGCATCCAGTTTTGGTCCACCACATTATAAAAAAGATGTGTGAGACTCTAGAAAAGTGTAGAAAAGAGCAACCAGGATGATTAGGGATTGGAGACTAAACATATGAAGAACGGTTACAGGAACTGGGCAATGGCTAGTCTAGTGAAGAGAAGGGACCAGGGGAGACATGATAGTGGTCTTCCAATATTTGAGGCTGCCACAGGGAGGAAGGGGTCAAGCTATTCTCCAAAAGCACCTGAAGGCCAGACAAAGAATAATGGATGTAAACTGAACAAGGACAGATTTAACCTGGAAATACCCAGGAATAAAATTTTGTTTCTGACAGTGAGAACAATCAACCCATGGAACAGAAGTTGCCTTTGGAAGTTGTGGAAGCTTCATCACTGGAAGCTTTCAAGAAGAGATTGGACTGCAATTTGTCAGAAATGGTGTACGATATCCTGCTTGGGCAGGAAGGTTGGACTAGATGACCATCAAGGTCCCTTCCAACTCTGTTAATCTGTAAATCTGAAATATCTGCAAGAAAACAATCAAGCTCTGAGAGCACCAATGACCCCCAATGACCAGATTCTTCTTTTCCAATGGTTTTAACACTCAGTCTGACAATGTAGGCACTCCACATTATTGCTTGCAGCAGAGTTTGAATGACAAAGGAGAAGAAATCTTGAGCAGATATTTATTCTGCACAAATCAGAACAAATAAAATGTATATTAGAGGCAAGTTCTGTTTCAGTGCCTCCACATTTCTGATTGTTCTATCAGTCTTCATTTGCTGAAGATGAAGGACTGCAAAACAGTTGAAATGGAATAATATCTTCAGATAAAATATTTGTTATATTGTTTGAACCAGGTGCACTGGCAACATCTGAAACTTTTATGGTTTTGAAGATCCTCCATCAAATTCTCCATTTTAATTTTATTAATAATTTATAAACTTTACTAAAATAAACACTGTTAATTCACAAGAACTTTGAAATAAAAAAATTAGAGGCTCTCAGTTTCAAAATCAATATCCTCATCTTTTAATCGATGAGATCGATATATCTTTTAAGATCTTAATTTGAATTCAATTTTTAAAAAATGAGTTAACATGTCATCTCAATGAATAGTGAAAAAGTATCATTTGTCTGCCTGATAATGATGGAATCAACTGAAAGGACTTTAGTAAACATTTGGTGGTGTCATGCTGGTTGGAAATTCCTATTATTGTGAACAATGTTTGTGGAAGATGCTATTGCTAATGCACATGCCAAAATTTGAAATTAATCTACTTATGAAGAAATCAAGACTTATGGTTTATGGATTGTTGCTAAAAATATTACGTTTTCATAGAAAAAAACTTGTATGTAAGATTCCAAAGCTTGGCTTAATGAAATATGATGAAACAGCTTGCAGCCTTTGAATTCACTTTTTATTGGCATAAAAACCTGAACAGTACCATTTCATATGGTTATGTTTCAGTTTGCTGTTTAAAAACAGGCTTGTAATAATTTTCACTCAGCTATAATTATTGAACTTTTAAGTTTTGTTTGTTTGCTTCCTTTATTTGTCCTTACATCATTGTTTTATTTGAAAAGCATTTGTTTTTCTTCTCTTTTGTAGTTGTATAAAAATGATAATAATAAAAAGGCTTGCAAAAGAGTTGCAATGAAGCATATTCAACTGAGGTTAGCTATAGACTTCACCGCAATCAGGAATGTTATTCATTCATGTATTCAGTGAATATCTTCCTTTCGTTTCATAGAGTAATTAAGGGGGTTAACAAAAGATATACCAAAGCAAACTAAATGGTAAGAAAGGACAAGTGGTAGACACCTTATTATACCAGATTAAAACTGTATATTAAGGTTATCATTCACAATGGAGATTTTAGTACTGAAAATGTAAGAATGCCAAGAGATAGACTGGGTAACTTTTGTCATCTTTCCAACTTCATAATTCCATGCTTTTAAGGAAGAGTGTCGGGCCATGCCAATTACTATAATTTTGAAAGCACATGCTCTCCCTGAAGATTCAACAAAAGGGTTGCTACAGGACAGACAAAAGTATAAATATAATGATTAGAAAGACATTGAAACTTAGAAAAAGATATATAATTGAATTTAGATATGAGATAATTAAAAATAAAGTTGAGAAAACCAAGGGAGGGGAAAAATTATGGAGAAAATGTTAAAATAGTCAGAAGATATGGAACAGAACACAAAGATGAATATGAAATTGAGTTTGTGTCTGTATGGAGAAGTGATAACCTGGGATCATGCTATTCTCAAAAAATGATGTTTTATTTGTATTATGTTTTTGTGAAAGCCCAAATAAAATTTATATTTAAAAAAAGGGGGTTGCTACTTGAGTAAATGATATTGTGCTGATTTGAACAAATGTTGCTGCTACTAATGAACACAGGGCAACATCCTTTCATTTAGAAACCTACAGGGAAACAAAAGAATAGCACAAAGCCACTTCAGCCTGCTGAGAATATTGTGGTGAGAACTGGGTTGAATTCTAAAACAGGAAAACAGAAGACTTAAACAAAACCTAAAGAAGATAATGCCAATCAGTCCTAAGAAAACATTAAAACAGCAACAAATGTGTTGGCACTGTGGACATTAGAACATATTTGTGCATGAGCCAAAAGAAGCTTGATACCTATAGAGATGTTTTCCAATGCTTCATCATGGCCAGATGTTGGCTCTCAGGGGAAATGCCTCCAGCAGAATTCATTGGTTTCCTTCCCCAAAAGACAATGTCCAATGAATCTGGCCTATTGTAGCGCTATATTCATTGCAGAGTCACTGTTTTTCTGGGTTGCTGTACTGTGGTATGCATGTTCATTCACATACATATCATATTTGTATTCCTATACAGGCTCAACCACTGAATCTTGTGCAAAAGTGTAACATGCATATAACATACTTGTCTATGAAATATCAACGAAGAAGAACTACTTTGGAATTGGGGATGATATACTCATTCAAATTCAGACTTAACAGATTTTAATCTGTTTTTAATATGCATAATCAGAAATGTAAATTACAAATAGAAAACTATTTATATAATATTGAAGTATAATATTCTCTTCCAAATTTCCCTACAGAGAGTAATGGAAAAAGGTGATTTTTTTTTGAGCAGCTAGCATTACAAAAGAAGTGCAAGGAAGTTCTAGAAATGGCAAAACAAGGGTTGCTCTAAATGAGAAAATCTCGAATGCCTGTGAACATACAGTAAGGGCAAAATGGATACAAATTAGGGAGATGAGAAGAACTAATGTGTGTGCACTGATCATTAACCTTTGAAGATCTAGGGCAATGCAAAGCACATCTATTCTAGTTTAATCACAGACAAATAGTGTGAATGCAGAATATAAAAGAGGCAAAGGCATCTCAAGTCATCTAAAAGACCTTGAAAGCATAATAGGATTGGAAGGGACCTTGGAGGTGTTCTACTCCATATTCTATCTCAAGCAGGAGACTTTTTACCATTCTGAACAAATAATTGTCCAGTCTCTTCTTGAAAACCTCCAGCGATGGAGCCTCAACAACTCTAAGATGAAAACCATTCCACTTATTAATTATTCTTCTAGTCAGAAATTTCTTTTTAATTCTAGATTGGCTCTCCAGTCCATTACTTCTTGTCCCATCCTTGAGTGCTTTGGAGAGTAAGTTGTAAATATAATAAATAATAACATAAATAATGTAAATAAATAATAACATCTACTCTGTGACAGCCTCTCAAGTACTGGAATTAATCTGATTTGGTCATTATTATATACTAAATAGAATAGCATCATCTGATGAACACCGGAAGATCAAAAGGAGGCTTATTTGCTCTTAGAATTGCAGGATTTGATAAAAACTAAGTGGGACTGTCAAAATCTATCTGATCATTCAACCACTGTCCTGAAAAGTAGCAACTGACATGTATAATGTGCTTGAGTATTAAAAATGCAAGAAAGGAGATCATACCAGTTATGGAGCCAGATTTGGATTCACTATCGCTGTATATCTGTCTAAAAACCTTCATTCTGTGTATTTTCAACAAAAACTGATCTCACAAAGCAAGTTCCAAAGCAATATATTCAAGGATAGAAAGCTAGGAGACAAAAATTATGAGAAGCCGTTTTGGGAACCAAGTGAATATTGGCTTAATCTTACAGCTGAGCACAACACTCACAAACATGAAAGTTGAGGCAAAAACATAATGACCCAAAGTCTTTCAGACTCACAGGTTTCAAAATAAAGAGTAGGAAAAAAAACCTCAATCAATTCAATGCTGGATTCCAAATGAAGCAGAGCATATAGATTACACAGTAATGATGGTGTAATGCAAGGAAATATCTGAGAATTTCCTGGCTACAAACTACATATTCTTCCTGATTGTCTAAAACCCAACTAAATCCAAATCAGGAAGAGACAAATAGGTACAAAGCGTTAAGATGGAAACAAACATTATAAGTAGCAAATATTACAAATAATAAAAACAGATATCATGACCTGAAGTACCTTGTCAGTTTTAGAGGAGGGCAGGGTTTGTTTCTTTCCCACCAGGACATTGACTTTCCGAGTTTTGTTGTGAGCCTCTGCATTAAATACATATTTGTGCATATTACTACATTCAACCTAATCAATAAGTCATATAAGCCTCCTTTGGGTTAATCATTGTTGGACACTGATTCCCAAAGCTGTAATTTTCTGATTCTCAAAGCTCTGATTGAGGCTGTGGTTCTTGCTTCTTTTTTCTGAGGACAAAATGGCTTCCCAAGCCAAGGCATCAGGAAAATGTCAGTAGAAAATATAAGGGGAAATTACATACCAAGAGTGCATTGGCACAGTTCCTTGGTAACAGTAGCCTTGGCTGTTTGGTTTCTCTATGAAATGTTGCTTGAATCGGTGAGGCAAATGTTAAAGAAAGCAACCCAATGCTGGATCTGCTTTGGCAAAAGCTGGGCCATGATTAAAACAAGGAGGCATGGGTCTTCAGGTGACCATTTGCTCAGTTCTGGGATCTGAGAGGTAGCTGGGCATTTATTCAAGGATAAAATGCCAGCCCTCACATAAAACTGAAACCAGAACTTTTCTTTTTAGGTTTGATGGATAAAAAGCTTGAAACAAAATTTGGAACCTTGTTACTATATATGTTGACAGCAGCAAGAATCTGATATGGACAAAGATGGGAAAAGATACACTAATTCCCACCATCGAAGAACAGATGGTAAAAAGGATGTAGCTGGTGAAGATGGCAAAATAGACTGCTTTAGTTCAAGATAAGAACCTATCTAGTTTTGTTTCCCCTTGGAAATTGCTTCTTGACTTTGTGCTAGAAACTGGGGAGGGGAGAATGAAACTTTTGAGTTTAGATTTGGTTTTTAGAATGATTTTGTTATGGCTTTAAATGTTTAGAAATGTAAAGCAAAAAGTTGAGGCTTTAACCTTTTTCCTGTATTCTTCTGCACTAAAAAAATCAGTAGTTACTACTTTCTCTTCCTTTCCTTTCTTCTTTTCTTTAACTTTCCTGATTTTTGTTTTCTATTTGTATTTTATTTTACAATGAACTCTCGTAAAATCTTTTTTTAAAGGATTAAAAGGCATGCTCTATGTAGCAGGGAGAGGACACTGAGCTATTTAAAATTCAGCCCCTCTTTAGTAGCAAAAAATCATCTGCTCCACACCATATGGCTTTTGTGGAAAAAAAAATCATATTGCATAAAGAAGAGTGTATAGAAGGGCTGTCAATTTACAGTTTAAATAGGGCTCTTATGCATGGTCAAAATTGGGTAACAAGAGATTTCTCATATGTGTTCTGAATTATGTCTAACATATACCAAGGAGGGGGGGCAATCATATTCTTTTGCTCCAGCCAGCTTTCTTGGGGGGGAAATGAGAAAACTATTCACAGTTTTAAACACAAACAAATGTAGTCAAATAGGTTGTTTGCAAAAATGAGACTTAAAACTGAAAGTGTGTGTAAAGTAAAACTTACAAAGAATAGAACATTTATTTGGGTGACACCGTGGGTGTTTATTACTTCAACACTGTCAGCATGTAGGCTTCTATACAAAATACAAACATAAATTTTATCCTACCCTGTAGGGTATGACAAGAAACAATAGGTGGAAGCTCATTAAAAAGAGATCCAACCTGGAACTAAGGAGAAATTTCCTGACAATTAATTAATGAAACAGCTTGCCTTCCAAAGTTGTGGGTGCTCCATCATTTAAGATTTTCAAGAAAGGATTGACCATCTGTTTGTTTGAGATGGTATAATGTCTTGAGATGTGGGTCTCTTCCAACCAGTGGTGGGATTCAAAAATTTTTACTACCAGTTCTGTGGGCATGGCTTGGTGGGTGTGGTGTGGCTTGGTGGGTGTGGCAGGGGAAGGATACTGTAAAATCTCCATTCTCTTCTCACCCCACTAACCTGTTTTCCAGCTCCATTCTCCTGTGCAGGACAACAAAAGAAGACCCAGCCAATCAGCTGGGACTCGGGAGGCAGAGAATAGATGGGGGCGGGGCCAGTCAGAGGTGGTATTTGCTAGTTCTCTGAATTACTCAAAATTTCCGCTACTGGTTCTCCAGAACTGGTCAGAACCTGCTGAATAACACCTCTGCTTCCAAGTCTATGATTCTATTCCATTCTGTTCCATTCCATTCCAGTCCAGTCTATCCTATCCTACCCTATCCTATCCTTAGAATACTTAGAATCTTCCAATGTAGATTACAGTTCTCTGTGAAAGGAAGATGTCGAGTATTCAAATGGATTTAGAAAAGGCCAAAAATTAAGAGGAAGGATTGCTGATGCATGCTGGGTAATTGAGAAAGCAAAGAACATCAACAAGAAGTCAATATGTACTTCATTAACCATAGGAAGGCCCTTGATCGTGCTCATGATGCCAAGCTATGGAATGTCTTGGAAAAACAGAACATCTCAGTGATCTCATGATAAACAAACAGGACATAAAAACACAATCCAAATGGAAACATGGCCCATTCCAGATTGACAAAGGAATAAAACAAGCCTGTACTCTTTCCTTACTTGTTCAGTCTATGTGTAGAATATATATTGACAGAGGCTGGATTGGAAGAAGATGGGTTTGTTTTTAAAACTGATGACATGTAAGGGAATCAATAGTTAAATAAGTTTTTTTTAATTAAAAAATGATAGGCACCTTTGCTTTCAAGGGGGTGGGCTGGGAGGATGGGGAAGGTTGAATTGATATTCTCCATGAATAATTCTAAACAACTTGAAACACAGAGCAAAAGCCTTTATTCTGTTTGCACTTGGTCCAACACTTCAAGTTTTTAATGACACCCTTCTGTTCCTGCTGCTTCTGACTTAAGATCTCTCTTTCTCTCTCTCTCTGTTCAATAAAGAGTTTAGTTTTCCTTTGTGGTTAGCGTCACGCACAATCTCATCAAGCAGAATCTCATCAAAAGCCACTTCAAAGACTATCGCCCTCCCCTTTTTCTTACAATTGTAACATCATCTCTTATATTTTGGCAGTGCTACGATGCCATGGAAAATATCTGTGGATGACGGGGAGGGAATAATGCATTATAGAAGGAGAGGCATACAGTAACTTTCATGCCAATTATCTGTGACTGCAAGGCATTTCAAGGCCCGGGAGTGGTGGACAGGACTCCAGGAGAGCAACCAGAAGCCAGGGGCATTTCTGCTCCTAGTAGTAAAATTACAGCACATGGAGCCCTGGGCTTTACAATGTCAAGATTACCATATTTGGCATAGGAGCAACTGTTACGAAATGGCAACTATTTCTTAGTTTATATTTAAACACGCACATGTATACAGAGAGTAAATCGCAAAAATTAAATGGATTCCATTTTACTGCGGCTAACTCTCCTTTAGCCTTCAGTGTGGAATTTAGCCTTCTGCTGAAATTAATGTAGCAAATGGCATCCTTGTGTATATAAACCTTGAGTTTCCCAAGATCCCTTCTGATGAAGTATGTTTATGATTCTACAAAAATTACAAAATCCCTCCCCTGGCCCCATAACAGGCAAAAATGGGCATCCTTCAGAAAATGTTTCATTGTTTTAATTGTTGATAGGTTCTGTCAACACATGGGGCATAGGCCCGTATTCTTTGCAGTAACATCCACCCACCACAGTCCTTGATTCCCCAACATGCCTTGCTTCTCCTCTGTCATTCAAAAGTTGTAGCCTCCTGATTTAACAGAAGCATTTTTCTAGTTCAGAGGAGTAACTACTGTCTGTATTATACTTACATGAATTAATCCTTGCACCTATAGAGATTCAACCAGGGCTAGACTGCTGGGGGTTCGCAGGGGTTCGGGACAGCACCCAGCTAAGATTCTGGGCAGTTCAGAGAACCCCCAAATCCCACTCCTGGCTGGCCTCACCCACCCTGCCCCTCCCCTCCCCTCCTAGGAGTCCCCACGTGGCCTGTTTGGATGCAGGTAAGTGCAGGATGCGCGCAGAGGCTCGGGGAGGGCAAAAAACAGGCTCCCCGGAAGTTCGGGAAGGCTCAAAATGGATACATTTCCTGCTTCCAGGGAGCCTCTGGAGCCCGGGGAGGCCGTTTTCACTCTTCTAGAGGCTGGAGGAAAGCCTCCAGGGTCCGGGGAGGACAAAAATGCCCCCCTCTGCTGTGGTGCAGGAGGCTAACTGGGCCACACCCACCATGGCCAAATCAACCTAGCAAACAGGTAGAAAACCCATTGCTAAAATTTTTGAAGCCAACCCCTGGATTCAACCAAGATGTTTTCAGGGACTGCCACTGTGGTTGCTACTGCACACTTGCTCCTCCTCTCACTGAACTCATCTACAATATTTTGCAGAGAAAGCCATGCAAAAAGAACTAATGAACCCCCCCCCAATAGCTTTCATTTCATTTCAAAACTTTCTCCCCACAAAAACATTGAAAAAATCTCGTAATTCAGACACATCCCTGCCTATTTTACATCACTACACAACTCAAGATGGCGCATAGACTTTCTCCAAATGGGAAATGGGGCCTCTGGCCACCAAAAAATGCCCAACTTCTGCTTTAAGTAATGTGTATATCCAGTTTGGTATCGATTTCCAGTACTGGTGTTGGGGTAGAAGAAAACTACATAATAAAACAATAACTTCCTTCTCACTTCTCATGTAAAGACCCTTCCCACACTCATTTAGACTACAGATAGACCTCAATTTACAACACATTTGAGCCCCAAATTTCCATTGCTAAGCAACACAATTGTTAAATGCATTTTTATAACATTTTTCATCACAGTTGATAAATGAATCACTGCAGTTGTTAAATTAGTAACACTGTTGTTAATCTGGCTTCGCCATAGACTCTGTTTGTCAGATGGTCACAAAGGTGTTCATATGACCTTGGGAAACTACAACCATCATAAATACATACTAGTTGCCAAGCATCCAAATTTTGATCATGTTACCATGAGGTTCGTCATCTGAAAAATGATCACGATGCCCTTTTTTCAGTGCTGTTATAACGTCGGATGGTCATTAAATGAATGATTGTAAATTGAGGATTACTTGTGCAGTTCCCAACCAGTATGGGAAGGCACCAAGGTGAAAAAAGACTGATAGGGCAATTCTATAATCACTGTTTTAGACATTTTGTGCATAAGTTCTGGCATGGTACATCAGCAGATCTTAAAGATCTGGTTGTTGAATCTCTATTCTCTGTACAGATCATAATATTCACCACTCTTTGAGGAGGAAAACAATTGTCTTTCGTAACTACATACACTATACTTCATAATTGTGATTTTACAATCTGTGAGTGTTTCTGATTCACCCAACTTTGCCTCTTTTATGGAACCAGAAGTTTTTGAGCTGGATTGATGGGAATTCTGCATGCAGTTCAGACATCCCAAATTATTTTCAAAAAACTGGAAAGTGGCACTGCCTAACCCCCACTGTGCCACACATATACGGTGGGATTATACTCCCTTAGAAACAAGAATCTTGTAAGAGTAAATTACAAAGCAGAAGAAAGCCTGGGGGACTTTGAATAGGGGTGGATCCCATTTATTCCATATGTGTGAAAAGTGGACATGGAACAAGATTATCCACAACCACCAAGTCAAGTCATCTTCATGTGTTACACCCATAAGCTTCCCTGATTGAAATCCCCATAAATTTCTTCTATCATTAATCAGCTTCTTTCATCTAGTACAGCTTGATTTCAAGCTGGGGTGCTTTTTCTTTTTCTTTCCAGCACACTGATCCCTGCAGGAAAAGAAACAGAAGACAATCTCTAAACTCTGTATATAAAATAACTTTTAATACACATGGCAAAAAATGTTATTTTCAAAAAGAAAGATCCGTTCCTGATGACAAGGCACTGACCTTTCAACTTTCAAATTGCTAGAATATGTTGAAAACATAATAAATTTGATAAGGAATGTCCTGTATATTCTAAACATAGAATCGAATTCACAACACAAGAAAACCTGACCTCCCCATGGAAAGCAGGCAAATTTCACATGACATTTCTGGAAAATATATTTTATACACCGATCATTTTCAAAAATGCTTCAGTACCATTTTTAACCAAAACCTTGTGTGGGATGAGTGTGTTTGTGCTCTGCATGTCTCCTTTTGAATTAAGCAAAGAGTGTTTCTATTCAGGTAGTGTCTCCCTTTAGAAAACAACCTTTTATTTCAATGTTTCCAAACCTAGGTGACTTCCAGATGTGCACACCAATATCAAATCCCAGGATGATCAGCAACTGCCATGCTTGATAGTGTATACAGGATTGTGTAGAAAGAGTGATGTAGAGGACACCAAATCTTTGGCCTTAGATAAAACCAAAGATTAGAGATCCTTGGTGCTTTCAGAGTTTAGTTGTTTTCTTGCAGACATTTCATTACCTGAAGTAGTGCTAGTGAGGGAGATACAAATATTTTCCTTTACTGGTTCTAAAAGATTCTTCGCCAAAGATTCTTCTGAAAGCTGAACAGCCATAGATGAAAAGGACAAGTCCTCATTGGCCAAGGGACAGGAAACAGAGAATAGGAAGAAGCTCCCTAAAGGCTAGGTCCCACTGGCCGACGGACGCAAAACGTACGCATAAAGGACACAGCGGATGAGCAAAATTTCGGGGGTGGCTCCATCCGTTGTCATCCGCTCCAAAAAGTGGCGATTTGCATAAACAGAACGGCAAAAGAACATAAAAGAATGGAAAAGATGGAGCGTGGGTAGTAGCATAGAGGGGATGTTTAGTGGAGTTCATAGAATCCTAGCAGATGACAGCGGATGAAAGTGGATGACAACCTCCGAGGGGTTCCGGGGGGAGAATTGGGAAGCGGACGCATAGTGGAAGGGGCAGATGCCATAGCGGATGATGGCGGATGCTCACAGACGCTTAAAGAAGCAAAGTGGATGCCGCGCGGATGTTATCGGATGCAGAGAGTTTCAAACTGCGGCATGCGGCGGAGTATGAAATTGGCATCAGCTCCGTCGATATAAAAGGATGCGCACGCATGCAGTCAGCATTCAGGGGAAAGACGTGCTGCCAATACATTAGGAGGAAGACCATGGTTGTCAGTCAGCGAAAAAAGAGGAAGCCCTGTGCCTACTCATTCTAGCCCTGGCAAGAAGGACAGAACGCAGCATCCACCCCTGGGCATTGAACTCTGAACCCTGTAGCTGCTGCTGCTGCTGCTAGCTATGGTGGACCCAGCCCCATGGGAGGACCCCTCAAAGGCCTGCTTGCTGAAGGCCTTCTGCTCAAGCCCTGAAGGCCCTGCTGAAGCCCCTGCCAAGAGGGAGGAAGAGGGCAGGAAGGAGAAGGGAGAGAGGAACAGTACATACACGCGTTTCCAAGGAGCATGAGGAATGAGGTGCTAGAATGGCTGAGGGAAGAACGAGTACCTCTGGAGAAAGGGAGCACAAGACTCTATCCGCGCGACACCAAGAATAACGCAGGCAGCTTGGAGAGACAAGGGCAGAGAGGCCATGGGGTAACACTGGCAGAAGTACTCTGGGATGGTGGAAAGCACTGCACCCTGGTATGGGCATACACCTAAAGAAATCCGGGCAGGCCGGTGTCCATGCTCACTGACTGGGAGATGTACGTCATTGGCCAAGTGCAGTTCTGGAGGGTGTAGATCCGTCACCGGAGGAGCAGCCCCTCTGACACAACCTCTCTCTCAGACATCCACCAGACAGCCAGTCCCTCTTACCGGCAGCAGGGACGCAGCGACCTGTCAGGAGGTGTCTTCATTGAGAGGCCCCACGGCTAGAGACCCCCTGAACAGCTGCACTCCCTTTTACATGCGCAGGAAAACACACTTGGAGGATCCCCCGTCACAATGGAGGAAGAAAGCAGCAGCTCATCAGAGAAGGCCAACCCACCCTATCCCCAGCCCTCAGCTCCATAGGATGGCAGGCAAGAGAGGCAGACTAGAGGGCAGAACACAGTGTCCTGTGAGAATCAGGGACACAATCATGAAGACCAGCACAGAACATTCTCTTCCAAGCTGGTTTACTTGGAGCAGACGATGATTCGGCGCAACCAACCTTTAATCACCTATGTGAGCCACACCTCATGGACCTGCCAGAGCCAGTACTAGGTGATGAAGGAGAAGAATAACAGGCACTTCTGCAGCACCTGCAAGGGCAGCTGAGCTGTTCCTACCCAGTCGCAGGTTGCTCCTCCACCAGACGCATGTCACAAGCCCTTCACCGGCTTTCAACAGCCCTCACACTACCAAGGCTATGATACCAGGCTTCCCACAGGCAAAAACAGACCTTCCAGTCCAGGCGCAGGTTCACTGCATGCGCCCCCGACTCCAGTGCTCACCGCTGCAGACCAGACAGCCCCACTAGCACTCCCTTCCTCCACCCACAAGCGCAGCCTGTCAGGACAATCTTCATCAGTCTTGGGCCTCACACTCTCAGGTACTTGATGAGAGGCATATCAACCTCACGGGACTGAGTCAGCTCTTGGACAGCTTCCTGAACACAACCATCCCTGTTGTACTCTCCGGGGCCAGGCACCAATGTGCCGTCAGACCAGCACCAAGCACAGCCACCTCAACATCCTGCCCGCTTTAACAGTTTTGAGACAATGGCATTACTCAGAGTTGACTGAGAATAGTGCAGAGACTGAGTTGTTTAAACTTGTTCATTTATCTTTGGCTTATAGATACTTTCCTTGGTTCTTTTTGAGCTTTTTTAAAAAAGTCATAAAGTTTACCTAAGACAGTTAATAAAGGTTATCTTTGCTTAACACACACTTAATCAGTTTTACTTGGTTCATGTTTGCTTTTTTTAAATAAGTCATAAAGTTTTACCTAAGACAGTTAATAAAGGTTATCTTTGGCTTAAGAAAACTTGGTTATTTTTTTTACCCTTAGTAAAGTGTTTGGTGAAGAAACTTTTAACAAATGGTTAAGACATGTCAGCATTGCAACCCCACGATGGAAAGAGGATGTAAAACGGAGAGAAACCTTGCCATTTGCTTTGGTAAAACAGGCATGCTTTCCGTTCTGTACTCATTGCTCATTTTTCTTCCTCTCTATCATCAGGCATCACGTCGACTGCGGTTCCATCCGCGCAAAGTTTTGACAGCTGCTCAAAACTTTTTGAGAGGAAAATGTTATCCCAACCGCGTCCATTCTGGCATCCGCAACGCATCGGGAACAATTCTGTTCTGGGGCATCCTCGTCATCCGTTAGCTAGCACTCCGCTAGGATCGGCTGGCGGCATCCGCGCATACTCAATCCGCTCCAGCCGGTAACGACACAGGGAGGAAGTGAAACGGGATGCGGAATGGAACGCGGGTTCACGGCGAGTGTTAGTAGCACGGCGGAGCCAGGATGAAAGGCGGATGCAGCTCGGAAACAAAGCATTTAAAAAATGAAAAAAAAGTTCGCATGGGGAACCTATCTCGGATATTAACAGCGATGTCTAGAGGATGCCTAGAGGATGCAAAAAGGACACTAGGGGGAAACCTATATTGTCTATAAAAGGGGGGAGCAACTCCCCTGGATCTCACTTTCAGACGGAGCAGCCCTGCTGTGGCAGACTCTGCAGCCTTCATACTCGATCTTGCTCTTCCACAGGCATACAGTCATAGTCACCATGGATCGTAAACACTCCTTTTGGTAAGGGCACCATCGTTCTGGGCAACAGTGCGAACATCTAGAGGCTCTTTCCAACTGTTCTAACGGAAGTAAAAGGAGGGCGGCGCATGAAGGGCGTATGGGTCGAAGATGGATCGGGAGAAGAGGGCAGAGTACGGACTGTAAGGCCAAGCTGATGGTGGAGGCTGAGGAACGAAGACCTCGGAGCATCTCCAGGCACTTCATGAGGACCTGCCACGGCAGCCCTGTTTGACGAAGTTGTGGAGCGGCTGGCACCCAGCGTTGACGCACAGCAGAACGCAACCAATTCCAACGCCAGCCTGGACGCCTGGGCTCAAGGTGGCTCTGACTCTGCGCCACCTGGCGCTCCAGGGACCACCTAAGAGCATCGCAGTACAGTGGAGGGTGCAGCCACAGCACCTATTCAGCATTGTGGTGCAGAGAAGTGGTGCAGGCATCATTGGAGAATACTCTGGAGGAGCTCCTCCAGTGCCTCCCCCAGCTGAAGAGCGGCTGGAAGAAAGTTTGCAGAGCACTGGTAATCAGAGGTGGACTTCCAAACATCGTTGGAGCATAAGATGGCAAGCACGTGGGCCTGCAAGCACCAGCAGGTCGGAGGTCCATTATTTCAACTACAGGGCCTCTCAGGCATCAATCCTCTTCGCCATGGTCGATGCTGGCTACTAGTTCATGTTACATCGAATTGCTTCAAGAGGGGCAACAGCTGCATGCTTGCAGATGCCAGGTATACAACGCCAGTCACTCAAGGAAGGACTGGAACACAAACCTATCATGGGCTTCCAGATCCAGACCCCCTGCCGCAACGACACAGATACACAAGTATGTGGCCTACTTCATCGTGGGGATGACGGCCTTCTCCCTCAGAACCTACCTCATGATGCCTACACTTCCAGATGCCATGCATTCGTGAAGAGAGGATCTTCAACTAGCTAGCTGTCCAGGGGCAAGTGCGGGTGTGGAGACGCTTTGGCATCTGGCAAACAGGTTACAGGTACTCTCACCACCATGAGCATCGCCCAGAGACGCGTGAAGGAGGATCGTGGGAAGCCTGCTGCATCTGCACAATCTCATGCGGCCGCTAGCCCAGTCTCTGCAGAACAGGTTTGTGGACTCCCAACAAGGCAAATGGGGACGATGGAGGCCTGGTGAATGGGGCAAGGGCAAAACCTGATAGACACTGAGGATGTGCAAGGCCAGCAACGGAGCTCAACGTGAAGGGAAAGAAGCAGCGCGCAACCTCCTGAACAGCTGTGCAACTCCTGGCAGCTGGAGGGGCGGTGGAGTGGCAAGACAGGACTGATAGATGGATTAAATGAATGCTTCCTGATCAGCCTGTCTCATACATGATGAGATTGAGCATGTATGTTGGGGTGGGCCTACAATGACAGTGGCATTTAATAAGAGTTGTGTTTATGTTGACATGTGTGGATGATGATTAATTATCATTGATGAGGGCCATATGTCGTGGCAGGGCTGGGAGGGTGGACCATCATCCACTATGCTTGCACTCGGAGGTTTATCCTATCCCACAGGTATTAACCGCATCCACAGGTATCCCTGGCCATCCCAACTGCTATCTCAAACGCTATCCCTACAGCTATCTTAACCATCCAAGGTAATCCCTGCCCATCCACAGGTACCTTGCCTCGCCAGCAGATATTCCCTTCCCAAAGGCATTCCTGCCCATCCCACTGCTATCTCCTATACCCATCACAAGGCTTCAAAAGGCTTCAAACGCATTTCTAAAAGTTTTCCACAAGATATTTACAAAATAAATGCAGGCAAGTGTGTGAAGCAAAATAATCCTTTATTAATAACAGCTGTACAAGAAAAATGACCAGTCAAGTGTCAAATAAGTCTACAGGTATCACACCCAGTCTCTGGCACTCTTCTCTGTCACTCAGCGGTGTGGCCCAGTCTAGGGGTGAAGGGTCAGGTGCTGTGCGAGGTGGTGGTGCTGGAGTGGGCTGGTCTGAAGCAGCACTGGGGATTGCCTGCCCTGAGACAGGACAACAGGGGCATCAAGAATGTCTGTTGAGGAAGCTTCTTCAACAGCTGGCTCGCGCAATGATTAACTTTAGCAGTTCCTTCTCACTGCCATGCGGGTGTCAGCCCCAGTACCTCGACGACCAGATGTACTGAGGCCGGGGCTTCGGCTGTGGGTGGAGGAAGGAGGGCAGTGTAGTGGGGGGCTTGTCTGGTCTGCAGCTGTGTGAGGACTGGCGTGGGTGGCATTGGTGATGTTGGGTGGGCATCGGATGGCGACTCAGATAGGTCATCGCACCGGATACATAGTGAAGGCGTGGGTGGCATGCGATGGCATCGTGGAACCGGTGGCAACGGTGTCCGTCCGATGAACTGTGCTGGACTGGGAAGGGCTGCTGCCTTGTGCTGTCATGGACCTCCTGGTAGCTGTAGCCGCTGGTTTTAGATGAGGGCCTGTGGAAAGCCTTGGAATACGGGAGGGACATCAAACCTGGGGTGGAGGAGGCAGACCTGGATGCGGTGGGCAGGCAGGTTCATCTGATCTGGAGGGTTGTGAAGGGGCAGATGCGTGCATTCGCTGTCCTTGCACCACCTGGTACTAGGGTTCCGCATGTCCATGAGGGTTTGGTTCACATAGGTTGAGGAAGGGCTTGCAGTTGGAGGATGAGGAAGTCCGGTGTGGACCAGCTGAGAGAGGAATATCTATAGCTGCTCTGATGGTGTCTCTTATCTCCAGCAGGACAGTGTGTCTTGGCCCCTTTCCTGTTGGCTCTCTGCTTTCTGTGGAGGTGGAGCTGGGGGTGGATGCGGGTTGGACTGTGGTGGAAGCTGGCGTCTCCTTTCTCCCACTGTGGGGAAGGTAGTCCCTCAGCGCGCTCCGCCCGGTAGATAGCTGTCCGCGGGTTCTCTGTTTGTGGCATGCTCCACAGACACCTGCCTGGAACAGGCAGGGCTGACTCTCGGCTGGAAGCAGGACTGGTTCTCAGTGCAGCTGCCTTGAGAGAGAGGGATTGTGAAGAGGGGTTGCCTCCTCGGTGGCAGCATCTGCACCCTCCACGGAAGCTCACTTGGCATCGACGTGGATCTCTCTGTCGTCAACTTGACTGCAGCTGGCCAGATTTCTTGAGGTTCACGCTTCCGCGTACCAGGCTGTGGGCATGTGCTTCCACCAGCCGAAGCAAGACCTCCGAGTGTAAGCCGCAGGCTCTCCGCCTTCTCTCTCCAAGGCAGTCCTGCTTCTTTTGGTGTCCCTGTAAGCTGTGTCCCTTCCGCCATAGATACTCATTCTACTCTCAAGCCACTCCAGCACCTCATCCTTCTGTTCCTGCCTCGATGGAGTATTGGCCTCCTCTCCCGTTCTTGGGCATTGCCTCTTCCTCCCTTTGGGGGCAGGACCACATGGGCCCTCATCAGAAGGGTTCTTCCAGGTTGTAGGGGCTAGCTGCCTCCACACCAGCAGGCAGGCAGCAGCAGCAGAAGCAGCCAGCAGGACCCAGGATCAAGCATGCAGGCAGCACCAGCAGGACTCAGGATCAGCAGGGGCAGCAGAGTTAGCAACGAGGGCAGCGCGCAGCAGGCACCAGCAGCACAGCAGGACAGGATCAGCACAGCAGCACCAGTCAGGACGCAGACATCATCAGCAGCAAGCACTAGCAGGACTCAGAGATGCAGCAGGGGCAGGGCAGAGTTAAGCACCAGCAGGGCACCATCAACCACGCAGCAGGACTAAAGCAGGACTTCAGGAGTACGAGCAGCGAACCCAGAGCCACGCAGGACTAGGAGCCAGCGAGCAGACCAGCAGGCGCAGGGGCAGCTTCAGGCAGAGAAGGCACGAGCAGAAAGCACCAAACCACGCAGGAGCAGGCATCAGGGCAGAGCTCAAGCACAGCAGAATCACCACCGGCCAGAAGCCGCATAGCAGAGTAAGCACGAGCAGAAGCACACCGCATAAGCAGGGCAGCATCATCTCCTCCAGAAGTAAACAGAAGCAGCAGAAGCCCAGCCCCACGAAAGCGAGGCCGTGCTGCAAGTAAGCCCGAAGCAGAAGCAGAGTTGAGGGCAGCGGGGTGGGAGGGTGGCCGTGTCCCTTTGGCCAGGGTGGCAGCAGGCTTTGCTGAGGCTTTCGACTTCTTCATGGTTGTTGGGGTTGCTGGCTGGCCGGGGAGGGCTGGCAGGCACAAGGCTGGCAAGAAAGGCTGGGCACCCAAGGCTGGCAGGAAGGATGGCAGCAGCCTAGGACGAAGGCTGGCAGGCAGGCAGGCAGGCAGCGAGGCTGGCAGGCAGGTAGGCAGGGCAGCAAGGCTGGGCAGGCAGGCAGGTTTAGCGAGGCTGGCAGTTTGCAGGCTGGCAGGGAGGCTGGCAGGCAGGCAAGGCAGGCAAGGCTGGCAGGCAGGCTGGTTCTGGCAGGCAAGACTGGCAGGCAGCGCTGGGCAGGCAGTGCGATGTGTCTGGAGCATGGTCTTTGCCTCTGAATGTTGACGCTGCTTGGGAGCTGGCTTCCCTTATATCCAGCAGGGCTGATGCAATGCATCGCTCCCATGTGCAGCTGGACGCTGAGGCATGCCGCTAGACTTCCGCTAGGCTTCCACTCTGCATCCGCTCATGCGCTAGGCTTCCGCTGTGGCATCGGCTTCATCCTGCTCAGCGTCGCGCATCTGGCATCTGGCTCTTTCCTTCCGGTCACTTTTGCTGTGTCCCGCGGGAGCCTTGCAGATGTGCCATCCGCTCCCATCCGCTTCCATCGCTAGGCTTCCATGGAGCATCCGTTTTCATCCGCCCTGCGTCCTCCCCCCGTCGTTCTTTCCGTGTTGTCCGCTCTGTTTATACAAATTCAACGGGCACTTTTGAGAGTGGTAACAATGGATGGAAACTTTTTCTCCGTGCCGCTGTGTCCTTTTTACAAACATTTTGCATCCGTCGGCCAGTGTGACAGGGCCTTAAGCATTTGGCATGCTTGTGGGATAGATAAGGATGTTTGTGGGATAGATAAACCTCCGGTGCAACGATAGTGGGACTGTATGGTCACCATCCAGCACACACATATAGCCTTTATAAACAGTTATCATAAAAATAATTCATAAAATATGAAAATTTATTCATTGATCAACACATTTCAAAATAAACAAAGCTCTTTATTAATGCCCAATTCATTGTAGGGACCACTCAACATACATGGCACAATCTCATCAGTGTGATGCGACAGGCTCAAGGAAGCATCATTAATCTACTACATCCTGTCTTGCCACTCCACTGCTCCAGCTGGGGAGTTGCACGCAGTGTCTCAGGAGGTTGCGCTGCTTCTTCCCTTCACATGAGGCTCCGTAACATGAGATTGTGGCAGGATGCAGCAAGCTTCCACGATGCTCCTCACCGTCTGTGGGTGATGCTCCATGGTGGTGAGAAGTATCTGGAACTTGTTGGTAAGGATGCAAAGGCGTTCTCACACCCGTCTTGCCCTGGACAGCCTGTAGTTGAAGATCTCTCTCTTCACGGGTGAGGTATCTTTGAACTGTACTGCTTCATGAGGTAGGTTCTGAGGGCAGAAGGGGTCATCATCACCATGATGAAGTAGGGCACATCTTGTGAGTCAATTTGGGTCTGGCGATCTGCCAAAACCCATGATGAGGTTGCATTTCAGCCCATCCTTGAGGTCATTGCGTTGTTATACCTGGCCATCTGAAGCTGACCTGTTAGCCTGAAGCATTGATGTAGATGGACTTGTAGTCAGCATCAACCATGGCAAAGAGGATGATACTGAGAAGCCCCTTGTAGTTAAATAGTGGACGCTTCCGTTGGGGCTGGAGCTTTGCAGGCCACGTGGCTTCCTATATGGCTCCAACGGTGTGGGGAAAAGTTCCACCTCTGATACCACTCATTCTGCAAGTTTTCCTCAGCCTTGTTCAGTGGTGGGGGCCTTGAGGAGCTCTCCAGCGTATTCTTCGATGATGGCCTGCACCACTTCTTCTGACCACATTTGCTGATGCTGTATGTTGTGGCATCCTCCACGGATACTGCATGTTTCTGTATGTGCATTCCAGAGGCCAGGTGGCGCAGAGTCAGCTGTCGCACCTTCCAGTCCCAGGGTCCAGGTTGCGGCATGGAAGTTGGTGCTAGCGCTTGTCAACCTGGGTCTCAGACGTCTACAACTTCATCAAACTTAGCTGGTGGCATCCTCATGAAGTGCTGGAATGCACGAGAGTCTTCATTCCCCAGCCTCCACCATCAACTGGTCATACAGTCCAAACTCCATTCTTCTCACGATCCATCCTCGGACCCACACAGCTCTTGGACCTCTCCTTCTTCTCCTTCTGTATAAAAGGTGAACAGTCTGAACAGGTTTTGGTTCTGGTGATGAATGATCACAGCTATCATACGGACCATGTAATGATCCATGGTGGAGAAGCAATTGATGATGTGGAAGACCAAGACCAAGGGTGAAGAGGTCTGTACACCATGGCTGCTGGACTGATACGGAGATCCAGGTGAATTTCTCCCCTTTTTATAGGAAATATCTGGTAGTCTCTAGGTGTCCTTCTACATACTCTAGACATACTGCAGACATCCTAAATATATGAGATACATCCAGATACAAACATTTTGTCCATTTTGAATACTTTTTCTACGAGATGCATCCGCTTACATCCTTTCTATTTCTGTGCTACTGACACACTGTGTAAGACGTTCATGTACCTTTCGTTTCCTCCCTCTTTTCCGTTTTCAGCTGCGCGGATGTGAGTTGAGGGGATGGCAGAGGATGCAGAGAGCATACAGTGGATGTTTACCGGATGATAAACGGACATAGAACGTTTGTTGCCACGTATATGTCACGGATTTACACCGTACGCGGCGGAAAGTTCATCCGTTCACAAAGTTTTGTGCAGCTCAAAACTTCTTGCGTGGATGAAATTGCAGTGGACGGATGCTCGAGGGATAGACATATGAAACACGTATGCAGTGAGTACACAACGGATGCATAGCGTTTTCCAACGGATAGCAAGCTTTTTTTAACATTTTACATCCTCTTTGCATCCGTAAGTGCAGTGGGACAGGAGCTTAAGGTACTGTGTTTAGAAGTAGTAGTGGATTTTGTTGTTCTGCTTTGTAAAAGAGAAGGTTAAAGGCAGGTGTGACAAGAGTTTTACAGAACTGTAAAAGTCCGAAAACAAGGGAAATGATTTAAAAAATAAACTATTTTCTTGTTACTCTCTTTTTCTCTAGAAAAAGAAAAATGTTTTTTTAATTAGAAGTTCTAAAATTTTATCCCCAATATGTTTCTTCCAGCTACATTTTTAAATTCTAGTTCAGACTCTGTGGGTATTCCATTTTGATTCCATAATTTCAACCTCTTGTTTGGCTGGAATCCATCTGCGATGTTACTCTTGAGCTGAGGGTGATGGTGGGATAAGATGAGGTGTCTTCCAAACCATCTGTTGCTTTAGACCCCAAGTTCTTAAATTGGCCCTGATCTCAGCTGGTTGGGATTTGCACAATTAACAACATGTGTACCTGCTGTGATCATTGATGACAATTACACATGTACCATCCTTACAACTTGATTATTGCAAGGAGCTGTTTGGAGGAACTGTAGAACTGGTGAATACAATCCTTTCTAAAAGCCTTTTGTTAAGTAGGACTTCATACTGTTTTCTTTTCTTCCTTTGATTTCTGGCCTGGAAAACAGTTTGCGATATCCCAATGTCAAATATAGCTTCTTTCCCACGCAGTTTCTTGCATTTATGTAAAACCCAGGTGCAGGTTTGTGTTTCAAAGAGATGGACACAACATGGCTGTTTTTTGCACTGTGCAAATTGAGATTCATTGTAGAGGACATCTGAGAATCCCTGCAGCACACAGGAATTCAGTGGCAAACATATGGGTGGTGACTTAGTAAAGCGGGGGGGGGGGGGGGGGAGAAATCAGTGCAGGAAAGGTCCCTGAGGGAAGTTTGTTGGAAAACCACCAGGGTAGATAATATGGCTTATATTTGCATGCCTGGCATCTGGCTTTCTTCTGCAAAAACTGAGCTATTTTTAGCATCCCAGTATTTTGCAAGCAAGGATTCTGTTTTGGGAGATATGCTCTGTAGATTAGATGTTTGCAGTAGAAGATGCAGGCCCTGTCTAGGAACTTTAGGAGGTTGGAATAGCAATGGCAGAGGATCACACCAAGGAGAAGATTTAATTGTTTTTAGAATTATAACAACAAAGAGCTAATACTGTTATTAGAAATGTGTGAGGATGTTGTTTGTTTGCTTCATGTGCTCGCTTTGACAGCACATATACTAAAATTGGAACGATACAGAGAAGATTGGTATGGCCTCTGGGCAAGGATGACACGCAAATGATATGCTTCTTGTCTCAATAATTTGCTACATAGATAATCTGTATCTGCATTAGTTTCTGATCATTCTTGATTGAGCTGCCGAGGGTTTGGTCTGAAAAACCTCTTAAGTGTACAGAATCTGAATTCATTGGATTCAATTTGTTTATGTCATTCTTCAATTCAAAATAAAAGGGGAGGAACCAATGCAGTTGCACCCACCAAGCTAAAATTAATTTGAGGTGGAGGAAATCCTGTCTATGGAGCAGGAAGCAGAGTGGGGAATGGAAACAGCTGCTCTTGCACACTTCCAAAAATGTCCCGATAAGAAGATTTCTTTCTCAGAGGAATTGTTATTGTTTTCGATCTGTCAACTTTTGTGATTTTAGTCAGGTTGTGCAAGCTTGCATCAATTGGCACTGGGAAACTAGATTCCTTAAAATATTTGGGGACTTCTAGATTTTCCAAGGCTGTTTTTTACTCTATTATCTATTATTTCATATATTTTTTGAAAAATTCAAAATACCGGCAGGGATGAATAAAGCCACCCTCTTGAATTTGCCAAGATTGAGAAACACTGCTCTTGTGATTCCTGTGCTGAGTAAAAGGTTGATATAGATGACCTTTAAGACTTCTTTCAGCTGTCTTTGTTTATTACTACTACAAGTACAATTTAATTGACCTTGCATGTATTTTGATTTTTAAAAACCCAATGAAATGAGAGATAATTGTGGAATAGCGTGGAAACATGAATTTCCTAAAAATAGCTTGTCCATCATTCTATCTTCAAGAAATGGAGAAATGTAAAACTTCCCAGAAAAAGACAATGGCAAACTATTTCCCAGTTATGCCCAGGGTTATTTTCATGAAGCGTTATACTAAAAAGTTCAGGTCTAACCATGTTCTCTTTTTCAACACATCTACCTTAATCTGAATGTAATATATCTTTGATAAATTGATCAAGGCAAGAAAATGTCCTACAGAAGAAGCTTCAGTAAGCTGAATGGGAGTTTTTCAGCATAGTTCATATGGTGAATTACCCCCAAAGCTACTGAATACAACAGGCACAGTGTGTGTCATTTTTAAGGATTGGCTGAAAGAGCATAGGATATACAACAATGGTGGGATTCAAAATTTTTTACTACTGGTTCTGTGGGTGTGGCTTGGTGGGCATGGCCATGTGACTGAGTGGGTGTGGCTTTTTTTTTTTTTGCAGCAACACCCCACCC